>JABWIB010000177.1:40961-77719 GCA_016617825.1 Platyplectrum ornatum | reverse complement strand
TTATACAGTAACTTACAGGAACACATTTAATTGTAAATGGAAACATTATGCACAATGCTAAACCATGATTGCCAACTCTCCCTGAATATCAGGGAGACTCCCTGAAAAGTGTGTGATCTCCCTGACTCCCTGAAGTGCTGGATAATCTCCCTGATGCTCATTCAGTTGAAGAAGACATTGTGTTATGATGATAGAAATCACACATTGTGTATTATTTCTATACAGATAATGAAGTTACTGGTTCTCCTATTTAAATAAACAGTGAAAGTGATTATTTACTGACAATTTAAGAAATAATAAATACTGATGCAGCTATTTTATAGTTCTCATGGCTGAGCTAGACACACCCATGTGTGGAGCCATCCACAGGTCACACCCCTTTGGTGGCACAAGTTACACCCTTTTTGTGCAGCGCTTGTCACAATCTCTCTGAAATCCATTTGCAAAAGTTGGCAACCCCGTGCTAAACTATTAATGATTGATTTATTAAATATTATTTTATTTCTTTCATGTATAACCACCTTTATGTGCCTGGAAATCAAACTCTGCCCTGCCATCCACCACCCCTGTACTTCATCCAACATACTACTGTATTTGTGATACCTCCATTTTTAATTGTTGTAGTCATAGCATACAGACTGTGACCACATACAAGTAATAGGTATTCTTTAGTCCTACAGTGAGAAATGATTAAAATAACCTGACCTCTACTTACAGATTTGCCGTGTGAAATTAATTAGATGATGTACTGCTAATTATATATGGTCCTATCATAAATAACTGAAGACATAGTAAATGTTGCAAAAACAGAAAATATAACACATAAATACACATTAAGAGAATAATATAAAAATCCATCATCCTGTACAGAATGTTGCAGCCTCATCATGGTGCCTGATTTCCAGTGTAATTGAGAGCATATTTCACAATCATTCTGATGACGTACAGGGGCTGATCCAGAGTTGTACTTACACCTGAGCAAAACCATATTGCAGTGTGAGGGGTGCATTGAAATTTTATTTTATTGCGCACACAGACATCATGTACTTACAAGCTGCATAGCATTACGTTTATTATGTAATCCAGAGTTAAGCTACAAAACATGACCCTTCAACTTTTATTTTCACAATTTGTACATGCACCCCCTGCAGTTCAGTATTTGGTTTTGTCCAGGTCTACAATTGTACCTGGATCAGCCCCACAATGTTTAAGGCAGCTAGGGCACAATAGTAAATAAGTAAATATACTGGCCATTATTTTACAGCTGATGCTGTTCTCACAATCTGAGAGATGTCACGCTTGTAAAGCCATTGAAATGTCTGAATGTTGTTAATTCAAAGAGTAACTTCAGATAAGTCTATATGCAGCATAACATAATACTGTAAAGATTTTGTTTATATGTGGTCTACATACAGGTACAGTAGGTGCATATTTGGAGTGGAAATAAGCACAGAAACAGCAGAGAAATACATGATGTAAGGCAGGGGTTCTCAAAATACTTTGACTGGGACCCCATCTGACAAAAATATTTTTTACACGACCCCATCAAGTTACCGCGGTAACAATAACCGAATATATTTATAAATCGCACACTGGTGATATTTTTCACCAAGACATCAGATTATCATTTTAAACAGCGATAAGTTCCCCATTAACCCTTTGGACGTTGCATTATTTGTGCATCATGACAGCTGGCAATCCTATGTGACAAATCATTGCTGGAACTGGTTCGGTGCAACAGTCTAGGCAGCTGTTGGCATGTATCACAGTGGCACTTCCGTTCCCATAGTGCTGGGCAGCTGGGCGATGACCTCCCTGAGGAAGTCGCGACCCCTTGCAGATGTGGGCACGACCTACTTTGGGGTCCCGACCCACAGTTTGAGAACCGTGGATGTAAGGGACATTTACAGACATGACTGCTTAGCTTAGAAACTTGCAGACAATATATAAAGCCTGGAATATTCCAAATAATTCAAACATGCCAATAGTCTGTGTAGATACTAATGTCACACAATACAATAAGGTGAAGTAAAACAAATTACTGGAACTAGCTAATCAACAGTTTTGTTTAAGCAGTGAGTTCTACAAACTGCCCCATTTAGAATGCATCATCCGGAAACTGCACTATGATTGCGTATGGGATTCTGCAACATTCTGACTCTGACCACGGATCTTGTTCTTAAGATTGGGGGGGTGTTCGGTGGACATAAGGGGGTATATTTACTAAGCGGTGAGATTGCAGTGAGATTGAAAAGTGGTGATTTTGCTCATAGCAGCCAAGATTTTCTCCAGTGTGTAAAATGAAACTGAGATCTTGAATCTGATTGGTTGCTATGGGCAACTTCGCCACTTTCCAATCTTACTGCAGTCTCACCGCTTAGTAAATATACCCCTAGGTCTGAACGGAGGGTGTGGTGAAGAATGTAAATTGTACAGTATGGGTGTGCCTACCATCTTCCGCAGTATCCAGATTTTAGAATAGCCGCAAATACCATTCGGAAAACGTAAGGTAGCCCTCTGTGTTCTTAAGCTCACTTTTGACATTGTTGAACTGTTTGTATGCAGCGTCAATTAAACTCAAACACTGAAATAGATTTGGCAATCAGCTGAGCCAAGTTAACCTGGTCCCCGACTTTAAACAAAGCTGCATATGAAGGAATGACATAAGCTTTGTTATATGGCTTTATTAAGATATTTCATGGACATTTAATGGAATGTTTGATGTAGTGTTTTCTATTTTTGTATTTATGTTTTTGTTTGGATAAACTCATTTTGATAATACTCATTGCAAGTGTTTTTTGTGTCTTTTTGTAATTTAAGTATAGAATCAAGGGTGTAGATTAATGTTGTACGTGAGCAAGCATTTTGTTTTTTCATTTACAGCAAACAAAGTGTTAAGTTAATTAAAAAAACACTAAAAACAAGAAAGATTGTTTTTCAATGATAATACCATGATACATTAGCCATCATTGATGAAAGACTTTACTCAGGTATGGATATTGTGGAGAAGCATACCAAGCGTACCAAGCGCACACTACTTTAAGCAATATCCTGACTTAAGAATGATTAAGCAACGTAAGAAAACTCTTTGCGTAACAAAAAAGCTACACTAGGTGAACACATACGTAAACAAATTTTGCGCAGAGCTAAATTACGTTGGCAAAAGATTATTAATAAAGGCCGCTGAGTATGTACGGTATTGCGCACAGAAATGTATTATGATGATGCTAAACAGATAAATAGACCCATTGTTTTCATATTCCAGGAATCCAGTGAAATTAGAATTATTGTATGAATATAAAAAAAGTGTAACATATGCAGTAAATTGTGTGCTTATGCCTTTGACACACTTAGGGGTCATTTATGACTAGAAGCGCCCTCCTATGTATTGTTGTACCCAGACTAATAAGACTGAGTATCCTTGGTCACTGTCACTTTCTGCCAGGGTTACCTCTAATGATATAGTATGTTCTTTTGTTGCTTCTTCTGTGCTATTTAATCTCTGTCTGTGCTGCTCTACATGTCTTGCTAGATCTGTCAAGAACGCTATCTGTGCTCATCTCCTGTGTTGTCAACAAGGCTTGCTGCAGCTCAAATGCTAATTAAACCATCTGCAGGTCACTATATGTTTTACAATGTGACATTATCATGCACCATGCCTTTTCCATGGATTTTCCAGTTTGCAAGCCAGTTAATCTTCCAGTGTCTGCGTTCCCTAGCTTGCAACCATTGCATTTTGCATCTAAAGCTATATTTACGAAACAGCGGGAATGGAAAAGTGGAGATGTTGCCCATAGCAACCCATCCAGCTCTCCAATAGCATTCTAGAGAATGTCAATGCTCAGCTGGATTTCAGTATTGGATTTTGTATTATCTGGTCTGTGACCATGTGTGGAAATATGCGTAGAAAGTAAAAAATAGCCACATGGGCTCAAAGGCCATTATTCTGAAAGAGAAAGAGCTACGTGGAGGAAGGAGAAAGAGAAGGTGATAGAGGATTAGTATATGTTTTTATCGATAATATACATGGTGCAGGGGCAGTTGTGCATGAGTGGAAAATATGGAAAATTTGTCCTATTGGTGCAAATTTACAGTGCTTCACATTCTGGTGTTACAAGCCCACACATCTCTCAGTGAACCATTGTTTCAGATAAAGGTTCCAGGATCTACTCCTCCTTACCCCATCAACACATAAACTCTAGTGTAACATATTTAACATAACCATGTATCGTGGATAACTATAGCTGGAGTGGTTCTAGTTTAGGAACCTGCAAGTAAACACTGTAGTGAGGAATGATTCCCCCTTCATTGCTCTACCCAAGTACCTTAAATCCTAGTTTCCTTCCCTCAATCTAGCATAAACAGATATTTTATGACTACACCAAGAAACAAACTTTGTGCCCAGTTTCCATCTTAACACCAACAAAGACATAGAAGTATAATAATTTTCCAGCATTGCAGTCCAGCATATTTACACTATCATTATAAACAATATAACAGATATGTTAGAAAATCTCTAGGTGTTAATCTGGATCCCATTATTATCCTTTTGCCGCCACCCATGACTGTGACCTACTTTATTTCTACAGAGAAAACATCTGGTTATCATTATATTAAAGGCTCTTGGTTCGAACTTTAGCTATGAACATGCAAGCAGAAGCACCAGGATGCAAGTTGTTCATGGAAACACAGTGCTCACAGTATATAGCAAAGTGCAGGGTAAAAATATACATTGCCGAAAGTATCCAAAACCATTTTTCCTTAAATACCTTTGGTTGGGATCCTTCTGCATTTTCTCAAAGCCTCAGAATCTTAAATTATTGCTCTGTAGACTTTTGGTCCCTTCTACAGTCAGAAGGGACCAGAAGTAATGGGACTATCAACTGAAAAAGCTGTCATAGACATGTGTGGGCTATTCCCTTGTTAGTTCATCATCTGTTAAGCAGGTAAAAGGTCTGGAGTTGATTCTAGGTGTGACATTTGCATTTGTAATCTGTTGCTGTCGACTTTTAAGGAGATCCAAATAGCTGTCACTATCAGTTAAGTAAGCCATAATTAGGCAGAAAAATCTAAGCAAATCAGAGAGATAACAAAATATTACATACACTAAAAGACCTGGAAAACCACGGAAAACAACTCTTTACAACAGATGGCCAAATTAAGAACACTTCCCAGGAGGTAGGTGTATATGTGTCAATAAGTCAACAATCAAGAGTAAACTTCACAAGAGTGAATATAGAGGGTTCACCACTAGATGTAAACAACAAAAACAGGACTAGATTAGAGTTTGCCAAACAACATCTACAGAATCCATTACAGTTCTGACAACATAGATCAACTTGCATTAGAGTGATGGGAAGAGAAAAGTATGGAGTAGGAAAGGAACTGCTCATGATCCAAAACATACCACCTCATAAGTGAAGCATTGTGGTGGTAGTGAGAGCATGCATGGCTTGTGCATGCAGACTTGTATTGTATTTATTGATAATGTGCAGCAGGATGAATTCTGGATTGTGTCAGGCAACATTATCTGCTCATATTCTGTCAAATGCTTCAAAACTCATTGGACGGTGCTTCACAGTGCAGATGGACAATGACCCCATGGTTACTGCAAATGCAACCAAAGGAGTTTTTAAGGCTAAAAAGTGGAATGCTATGCAATGGCCAAGTCAATCACCTGACCTGAATCTGATTGAGCATGCATTTCACTTGAAGAAGACAAAACTAAAGGGAAAATACCCCAAGAACAAGCAGAAACTGAAGACATTTGAGGTCTGGCAGAAAGTCACCAGGAATGAAACCCAGCTTTTAGTGATGTATTACAAAATGAAAATTGGATTTAGGATTGTTTCGTTTGTTCCAATACATTACTTTGGGAGGCACATATAGAAATTGTTGTAATTCCTACACCATTCACCTGATTTGGGTGTACATACCCTCAAATAAAAGCAGAATGTCTGTTGTTAAAGCACATCTTGTTTGTTTCAAACCCACTGTGGTGGTTGTTGAGCAGATGTCCCAATATTTATGGACCCAACCCAATATAGAAATAAATCTCTTTCAATTTCTCTTTTTGCATGTTTTATTAAAGCAGAAACGAATATTTTCCAAGGTAGTAATAGCCTCCGTAATTTGCTGCATAGAAATATTTTGGTCCTTATGTTAAGGGGTCTGGCAGTGGCGATCCACACAGGGGATAATGCAGTATGGAAAATATATAATCAATGTAGCTATGAAGGAGTAATACAGAAAGCCAGAGAAAAAGAATGTTGCACTAGTGCAGAAATGCATCCATCGATCACTGCTTGCTACATTGAGGAGCTGCACGCCTCACAGCACCTAGATGGACCTGGACATATAATACACTCTACAGCTCCTCTGACAGAGCCTGCCTTTCCAGTCCTACAACCAGCATCTACCCCAATCCATATGGAGGTGATCTCTGGTTGATAGGGACGGTGACAGTGGTGAGTTGTCAGGACTTTATAGACTGTATCCCACTCTATGGACTATTAGGTGACTCCAACTTGGAAGCCAATTGTTATAAGCATTTAAAGCTGAATCTGAAGTGGATTTACTAAACATTTATTTACACTATTAGTTGTAATTGTAGATGGAAATGTTGAGATTGCAATGCTGAACTGACTTGGTCTTTTACCTGCTAAGTAGAATGTTAATGGTGAACTGTTCACAAAGCAAGTGACCTCTGTATGCATGTTTTGTCATATCATGTCTGGATTAGTTGCTGCAATTTGTTGCCATGGCAATTACCTTACAAATTGCTGTTTAAGTAGAATGCAAAAATGACATGAGTGCATCTAAATGATACTATGTTTTTATATTTGCTTTTCAGTGGTGTTATAGCTCATCTGTTGATTATTCAGCTCCTTTATTTTTATCCATCTAGGACTGTTTGTACAGTACATGAAATCTAAGAAGCTACAGTACTACTATCAAACATATAGTTTATTGTAGCAGATATAAAATACTTTGTTATTACATTTGTTATTTAACAAAACAAACAAAAAGATATATGATACCTATTTTGAACACGTTTTTCTAACTAGCACAAAACTAGACTGTGAGGTAGGAATTCAATAAAGTTTAAAATGTGTTAGGACTAGTGCTAAACCCCAGGATTGACTATTTTGTTAAAGGATTGTTTCTTGTTTAGTGTTAGATCCACTGACACACATGCCATCTTTGTCTCCGACCATGCTCCCATCACACATCACTCGCCAAGAGAGCCAAGCCAACCACAATCATGCCTATGTCGCCCAAAAATATTATAGATGGGCCAATAAGACAGGAAGGCTTAAGTATTAAACACCCTGACACACATACTCTATGTCATATATCTAAAGACATTTTATCTCTATTTCACTAATACTATCCTGATCTCTATGCAGACCAACCTATAGAGTCTGTTCTCCCCCAAACAGTATTCTAGATGAAGCCAAACTACACCAAATCTTTTGTTTGCTCAAGAAACCTTCTTGAGGTTCCCATCTCTGAACACGAGATTATTTCTGTCATTCGCCAACTACATTCCCCCAAATTCCTATTCACCATTTTCTCTTTGAAATTTGGATTTAAAAAAAAATTGTAAAATAATGGCCACCCACCTACAATCTTTTCTTTGCAGTATTCTAACAGACAGTCAGTAGGAGTTCAAGCAGCTATCACAGCAACTATTTCAACACAACTTACCCCACATCCTTTGATACTATATTGTAGAGCATAGATTTTATTTTAATATATTATATAGCAAGTCCAAAATTACCATCTCATGTATACCATCTGAATTTTGGCAAAACCCTTAGGAAATCAGCAGAAGATTTGAGCAATTGCCAGTATTTATCTGTCCTTTACTGGAAGAGCGAATCACCTAAAAATGATAACATTTCCCCAAATCCTCTATTTATTTATTTATTTTTAATTCTTTATTTATGCAATTTTACAGTATAAACAGCATAATGCCAGTTTGTCATGAATAGAAAGTACAAAACCCAACATGTATCGCAAACAAATCCTCTATTTACTACAAGCTTGACCATTACTACTCACTGTTAAAGACACTATCAAATTGAATCATCTTATTAGAGATAAAGATTTGGAATGGTAAAAGAGCTAGATTTAGTCTTGAAAAAAAACTATAACTACAACTACCATACTCACTCATGGCTCACTTCCGATATATCCGAGACTGACTTTGCAACTCTGAACTATATGCCAATATATGTGGGGCTTTCCACATTCCTTCATACTCTATGATACACTCCCTACAGTTTTCAAACAAAACCCAGTTCTTTGGTCCACAAAAAGAGCATTGCACAAAATCAAACTCTAAAGCTGGCCATACACTATAAGATAAATAGTTCCAATCTAAAGATTTTTTCAAGAGCGGGCAAAACCACCTGGTAAAGTCACATAACCTTTCAACATTTGGCAGACAGGTGGAGTAGATTGACTATAGGACTGATTTTTCCTTCCCAGAGACTGTAAATAAATTCCCTTCCCTCACAGCATTTCTACAAGCCATTTTTTACAAAAAATTATCACCTCTCACCTTAATCAGGTGAAATGGTATAATCCACTAGATAAGCTATGTTACTAAACAATGCATCGAAAAAAGCTATTTCTACACATTACAATTATTTTAGAGAAAATCAAAGCTATGAAGCCTCTTCCTCTGGATTATTTTACTGGCTAACAATATCCCCGTCACTTACTGTACCAGCTCTTGTTACATCATTTCACAAATCTTGCAAATTACTACCTGCTAGCACGTATCACAAACTGTTTCTAAATATTATTATTATACCTACTTAACTCTCCTCCGAAGATTCAAATTAGACTTATTGGATTCCCATAACTGTATTTAATGTAGTGCCCCAGATGCAGATCTTTGCTACTGCTTGCGGAGCTGCCCTGTTGTTCCATTCAATCTCTTTCTTAGTAAATCCTGTACCACTTGGCTCTAAATGTGCTATACCAGGTATCACTGCTGAAAACAGGAAAATAGATCTACCAATCAACATTGCCGCTAGAGAAACTATTTCACAACTCTGGCTTTTCTCCATACCCATCCATTGTCCCTCCCTTTAAATTGTTTGAAGGTAGCGGCAATTGAGGAGGAGCTTTGTCATATTTTTATATGTATTGGATGGAGGCTTTACTTGATAATGAAAGAAAAGTGAAGGTATTTTTTGAAACCTGAGGCCGCTTTATAAATCATCTATCACCAATGGTTAAACATCAACTATGTTCTATGTACTAGTTTTCATGTAACTATTTGGTATCTAACACACAAATCTATTAATACTCCTCCTATTCTTCTATGATATGTATTGATCTTTTTTGTTTAACATATACATTGATGACTGATTACGCTCCTGCTTCCTATGAACCACTGACCTGATGGAGATATTGATCAGAGTGTTTTCGATGCTTAGGATGCTATATAATATCTTGCTTAAATGATGTTCCCACCCTCTTACTCATTTTATGTACTGCATCTGTTTCGCTATATGAAGTCTTCATAATAAATGATTGTTTTAAAAGAAAAGAATTAACAAGTTTATAAAGTCACAAATTAATGTGTAATTAATGCATATTTGTTTCACAATGTAACACATTATTAGACAGGTAGTTAGATATGTTTGGGTCTTAATGTTTTCACTGATACGTTTATGTTGTATATTTATATTGTAGATTTATATAGAAATATTTTAGTATTTAGTGACTTGTCTCTTTCAAAATGTTATGATTGATTTTTTTTTACAACACAGTGGCCTGTGTGGCATGCAGTTTATAAAAAATGTTTAATTTGTTTACTGTAATATATATATATATATATATATATATATATATATATATATATATATATATATATATAAACCGGATTCACTAAGGGGGAGTTTGCAGGGGAATTGGAAAGTGGGGGTGTTGCCCATAGCAACCAATCAGATTCACGCTCATATTCTCCAGTATGTAAAATGAAACTGAGAGCTTGAATCTGATTGGTTGCTATGCCATGCTGGTCCGTTGTTCGTGCAGGCTTCTGAACTATCAAGTGTCCAGAGCCTACCTTAAAATGAAAGCACTTAGTCTACTGTTTTACTGTTAGAAATTCCATGAATGTTTTTTATTCTATTAAACATGCCCTATTCATAGCCATTAATTTTACCTTAAACATATGACAACATGAAACAAAAAAAATATTTATGCCTACTTTAAATATTTTAAATAAAGAAGCTATGGGTTTCGTTATTATTTTATTATAGCATGCATTTTTTTTTAAGGCATTTAAGTAACAAACCCATGAGAAGCAAAGACATATGCGTGAAGGCATTCTGTTCTAACTAGCCTTCATTTTTAGAGGGGAAGCTATACAGTATGTACATGTTCATTACCATGTTGTTCTCATATTCTGAATGTCCCCAGTTTACCTCTTCAGGAGCAAGCATTATTCTTCTTGCTCTTTGATTTGGAAAGTGCTTTTCAGTTATTTACATTATAATCAAGTGAACTGGAATTCTTATTACCTACCCACCCAAAGCTGGCAACTTTCTATGCCCTTCCAAAGGTTCACAAAGGTCTTGAACCCTTAATAGGGAGGCCAATAGTATCTGGAATGGGAAATTTGATACAAAATGTTGGAATCTATATTGACAAAATGCTTAAACCTTTTGTGGAATCTCTTCCATCAAATGTCCAGGACACAACTGATCTACTTAAAAGGCTTCATGGACTAACAATTGACCCACAGTCGTTGTTAGCCAGTATTTATGTGGAGGCTCTTTACTCCTCAATACCACATAATCATGGTCTCACAGCAACAGAGTACCAGAGGGATCCAGTACCACACCCACAGCCGCCTTGTTTTGGATCTGTTGCAGTTCACCTTAACCAGGAACTATTTCCTCTTTAATGGGAAAATATACCACCAGCTCAGGGGCACTGCAACGCTCCAAGTTATGCAAATTTGTTCCTGGGCTGGTGGGAAGCAACAATGGTTTTTGGTGAATGTCAGCATGAGCTATTAGGCAAGGTGGGACTGTGGGTGCGGTACATTGACGATATACTGGTAATCTGGAACGGCACAGAAAGGGAATTTCAAGCATTTATGGTAGATCTAAATGTTAACAACATTGGACTATGGTTCACATCGGAGATCCATGAAAACTCCCTACCCTTTCTGGACATTAGCATTTATAAGTCACCGGAGGGGGGGGTATCAACTTCAATTTTCCGTAAACCCACTGCAACCAATTCTCTCCTTCGATTCAATAACCATGATGTGATAGACGGTGGCCCTTTGGCAGTTGGTGGGACACCGGGCCACTGACAGTTTATTTATTTCTTTTTTGATAATTATGTTGATTTAGTTATGATAAATTATTTACGGAGTTAAAACACTTATTTGTTTATGAGGCAGCGGGACAGATTAGCTTATAGTGAATTGACACTGTTTGTTTTCACAGTTTTTATTGTTAAGTTTGTGAGACCATTAGTACACCAGGATGTCACCAGGTGCAGGAGGGTGGCATTTTTCAAAGAAAGAGGTGTAGTAGAACGCGAGGGCATGCGTATAAACTGGAGGGTGGTAGGTTCAGGGGAAATGTGCGAAAGAATTATTTTACTGAAAGGGTAGTTGATAAGTGGATTAGGCTCCCATCAGAAGTGGTGGAGGCTAATACTACAGAACAGTTTAAGCATGCTTGGGATAAATATAAGGGTATTCTGAGTCTCAAACAAAATAGCGATTAAATTTGGGTTGGTATAGTTTTAAATACACAATGGGGCAGACTGGATGGGCCATGTGGCTCTTATCTGCCGTCACTTTCTATGTTTCTATGTTTCTATCATGTATCTGCTATATGATGTGCGAGTACACATTTATCCCTCGGAGCCGGTAGTATGTATTAAAACACGACTTCCGGGTTCGTGCGTGTCAGCTTGCGTTCCAAACACAGTCTCCTGGATAGACTGTGTGTCTCCAGCGAGCACTGCCCCCCGTATCTTTCAGAATACGGACAAGCGTGACACATTCCCCTCCCCCGTCATCTCCCTTAGCCCTTTCCCTCCCCTCCCTCCCCTCTGCACAGTGAGCCCACAGTATCAAACATAAACAAACACATGTGGGAGGAAGGCAGGAGTCGGACAAGGGTACTGATTGGCGGAGATGGACGCCGGCAGGGTATTTAAACGTGTCTCTCACACAAGGTAAATGCCACAGCTAGACGGACATAAGGCACCTCACAAGTGCGGACCACTGACGTGGACCTCAGTCCTGATATACCTGTTGGACCGCTGAACGATAAGTGACAACTCACTGTACCTAATATTGAATGTAGCCTATAAGCGACAACTTATTGGACTTAACAATGTATATAGCCTGTGAATCGATATTTTAGAATGGTTTCCAGGTATTGATACACTACTAAACTCTATTGTGATGGTAAATAATTTTATTAATGAACTGAATTGATTTTGGGAATTGACTTTGGATTAGATCCCCTGATGAGCTCCAATTTGGGAGCAGAAACCTTAACATGTTTTTGTTGGGACATATGTGGGACATATTCACCAACTCAATAGGATATTGTTATTAATATATTATATAACTGGCCATTATTATTTATTACTTTTATTTATCTTATATGTTAACTGCTTTTTAGCTGTGTTTTCTATGTTAATAAATGGTATTTTTATTACTTTGTTGATCCAAGCGCTCCTTCTCTTACTGTTTTATATTATATAACTATCTATTTCATATACCGACAGCGTTTGCTGGGCACATTTCTTATAGGGTCAACTAGGGTTATCCAGCCAGCTTCAGGGACAGGTTCCGGACGGGGTCGCCCTTATCGGGGCGGTAGCTCCGTTTGCTAGGTTAGGGATACCTGCCGAGATTTAGAAAGATAGTGTGTATATAGGGATAGTTAACTATAAGCACCTACTTTATCACGGATTGTCTTATACTGATTTNAGCGGCTTCCAGCGACGGCTTTGCCTGCGGCTTTTTT
Organism: Platyplectrum ornatum; assembly: GCA_016617825.1. Classification (NCBI taxonomy): domain Eukaryota; kingdom Metazoa; phylum Chordata; class Amphibia; order Anura; family Limnodynastidae; genus Platyplectrum; species Platyplectrum ornatum. The sequence goes on along the minus strand of JABWIB010000177.1, from coordinate 64,688 downwards.
GGCCGCAGGCAATCTGAACGCAGCATTAGACAAAAACTATTAAGAAGTAGAATTATAATAGTTTTTAATGAAAAAAAGTTTAAAGTTTAACAATAATAATAATAATAATAATAATGTTAAACAACAATATGTATTAGCCCTGAACAAGATATTAAGTTCAGTCATTACGTAAATTCAGCCATTAGCAAGCCATTAACAATAGATCTTTTAAAATAACTTCCAAATAATAAGCATTGGATTATATGAAGAAAGTGAATTGGCTTTTACAATGGAGAAAACATACATCAATCTATTAAAGGACTAAGTGCAGCATATAGTTCTGTGCAGAGAACATAATGGATATTAGCATGTCAGAGACTTACCTGCTGATAAGGCAAGTTTAAATGTTGGTGTATTTATTAAATAAAAAAAAAATTTGATTTTGTGCATGATTCACCCAATACGTCTAAATACATACTCATGTTATCTATTATTTAAAGTAATAGTTGGCAAGCTCTAAAGTAATGGCATTTTTTCTTTGCTTTTTATTTTGTGCTAGACTCATTAGTGCAATGAGGAATACATTTGCAAATCAGGAATTCCCTACAGAACATAATAAGAGATGCAGTATCAATGCTCTTGGTAACCTTTAAGTTAATTTATCACCTTACTTGGCCTATTGTTAAGTTTGTCTGTGTTCACTGCTGGCTCTTCAACTCTTGTATAAAAACAGAATTTATACTGGGCAAAAAAGGTTAAACTCAATGACAAACATGATTCTCTTTGTGTTTCTCTGTCGTTACCTGCATAATACTGCATTAACCTTGAACACTTTGTTCTACGCAAAAAAAGGCAAAATTAAACAAAAATAAATAGGCAACTTATCTCTTTATACTAGACCATAATATAATTGTTCTTTTTAGCTGTACGCATTGCTAAACGCGGAATCATTTTTTTATCATTTTTGTCTGTTGTACAGAATTTGTCTAATATGTGTTTCCTCTTCTTTTCAGAGGGCGGTTCAGGCTCTGGTGATGGAGGTAAGAGATCGTGCTCTAACTATAATATAATGATGTTGTCTGTATCTTTTGTGACAGCCATTGTTCCTCTATATACTTCTGTTACTGCAAAGTTTTGTTTTTATATAACTTAATTTCAATGTATTCAGCATAATCCATATTGTGACAGCAATAGTGTAATAATGATAGGAACACAAAGGCATGCTCTTTAATCCACTCTACTTTTCAACTTCCTTCATTTCTATACTGAGGGTGCATTCCAGTCATTATAATTTTTTCATTGCAACATGTGTATTGGCCAATGCCACCCGGGTTGGATGGGAGTGTAAGGGGGTATATATTTACATTTTACAGCCTGGGAACATATACATTGATTCAGAGCTCTGTGTGATGGGAGTGCAACATGGTCTGTAGTCTGGTTCCACTGCTAGATGAGTGATAATGATTATATGTATGATTATATAATGATATATGTGTTTAAGCAGAAATGGAAGATCATACAGTAAACCACTTTTTTCCATGAAACAATGAGCAGAAAAAAAGTGCTACATTCCTGTTATTTTGTTATGTCACGAATTAAATTAGCCTAAAAAATTATAACCTTAGTTTTATTTTTTTGTTTTAAATACAAAAGTATTGTCTATGCCCTCCCATCGAATTCCCCTATTAATGCATTATATTATTACAACATGTAATCTTGATCCTGCTCTTACATGTGTCTTGCTGTTGCTGTTCCTCATGTCTGTTTGTCCTCACCTCACACTGGTTATTTCACTAGGTTAGAGGACAGGATTCAAATTTACACTTGTAGAGAAATAGTGGTAGCGTCTGACCTCTCTGAAATAGTCACCCTGTGACTGAGTAGTACCCACTACTGTGACATTGCATAAAGATTTGTGTGTGTCCAGGGGTAACAGTTCTGTGATACACGTTTACAAGCACTCTGAGTATAAGGTTTCGACTAGTAAATGAACAGTTCAAATATTTCAGTTCCACCTTGCCCCTGTAATATAGGTGATAAATGAAGGGCTTACAGTTCTGTAGTATTCACATCAGAGAGCTTACTCCATTCTTATTGCTGTTCCATGCGGTGCTTCTGTGCTTGTGCTCCTCTCGCAGAACATCAGTGTTCTGGTGTACTGTGTGTGCACTATGTCTAGATCCGGTTTGGAGTATGAAGTGAAACTTATTGTAATATTTACCACATTGTGCAACAACAACAAATTACAATTATCTTATAGAATAAGGTTTAGACTGTGCTCACGGTACAACTGTGGAAACTATGACCTCTCATTACACACCCCGTACTGCATTTACAGTGTGGTTAAACAATTCTAGCAGAGAAATTGTCTAGGGCCTGAATTTACTAAACAGGGAGATTGCAGGGAGTTTGAAAAGTGGGGATGTTGCCCATAGCAATCAGATTCAAGCTTTCAATTTCATTTTACATACAGAAGAATGTGAGCTGATTGGTTGCTATGGGCAACATCCCCACTATTCAATCTCCCTGCTTAGCAAATTTAGGAGTAGGTGTTAAATATAAACACAATTGGCTCTATTTATTAAATATAATAAACAATGCGGGACCAGGGTCGCATCGGCTCACATCCAGCCTAGCAGCATCTCACCTCTCAGATGAAGTCCCTCGAGGACACCTTCGGGTGTCATTGCGGGACTTCATCTGAGAGGTGAGTTTTTAAAAATATTCTAAATGATGCTGTTAGGCGGTCTTCATACCATCAGTAATATTTTCTTGCATATGCATCCACAGCACATGCGTAGTACTATCAGTGCTGTGGATTTATATATATATATATATATATATATATATATATATTTATTTATTTTTTAATTAATAAAAATGTCCTCCTTTTATACACACATATATATATATAATTTATTGTTTTATTATTTTATTAATTTTTGGGGGGGACGGAGGATAGGAAATGGAGGGGGGTGGAGGGAGATAGGATGGCACTGCCATCTAATTAGGAGAGGGGGTGGGATGCACTTACTTTAGGCTGCTATTGCATGATGCGACAACAACATCTACTGTCTCCGTCAGCTCTGAGCTGCAAAATCTCCGCTCCCAGCTTTTTAAATAGGCGATAAGCGATAGTGCCGGCCCGTATACAGAAGAATGGGCCAGTAAAGACATAAGCATCAACAGTGGAAATTATCGTTTCCACTGCCACTGCTGGATTTTTAAATACACAATGCGCCAGAGTTTTATGAAACGCTGGCACTATCACCTTAATTCGGATTTTATAAATAGAGCCAAATGTGTTAATGCGTATTATTATGTTGTTTCATTGGATTTTCATCTGACACAATGCAATATAATAAACTCTAAACTAACTCTAAACTAATTATATAAGACTGATTAAGAAACATTTTGCTCAGCGTTACTTCACCTTTATATTGTGGCTCAAACGGATAAATCCTTTTTTCTGCTGCGTTTCTTGCTGGCACTGGTTAGCTGTCCTTCAGCTTATTTTAATGACCCAATGGAGAGTCTTCCATATCCCAGACAGATGGGTCAGCAGTTAAAGATGTCAGTATCATGTAATCAAAATCAGTTTTAAGTGGTTAGACATTGATAGCCATCCCAATTCTGCGTCTGCAGTACTCAGTATTATTTTTAGTATTGAGTGGTGCACAGGAAGAAGTGAATTAAATGATTTGTAGGCTTCTCCTTCTTAATTTTCTATGCAGTAAGACTTGTGTAAATCAAGTCTTCTGGGATTTTAATTATGTATGCAATTCTGGTGATTGCTTACATAAACTTGTGAAGAAGTGTTACGTAAACTGTTTTTAAATGTAGCCTCGACTTTTAATGGTGGGAGCTATATTTTAAGTACTTCACATAGGAACAAGATATTGTTTGTTACTCAGATTAATTTCCTAAATCTTCTTGAACATTTTTTATGCTGCATTAATTTAACTACTGGACAAATATTATATGTACTTTAATTATGTATGTTATATGGAATTATAAACTGAACAAATCATGTGTAGCACAAGCAGTAAACGCTTAAATCAAAACGAAATTATTTATGTTCTGTTATTTGCTGTGCCGGGCTCCTGATTACTGTCTGTTACACAATTTTCTTTTGATTGGACTGTTGGATAAATGGTACTTACAGATTTCTATTCAGTGTATGCATTGTAACTGTATTATTGTCCTAAGAGTATTAAAATATTACTTACCTTGTTAAAAGAAAAATACTACAGCCCATGTTTATTTATTATATTAACTACATCTAAATTGTAGCTGAAGGTGAGAGGACAATCATTGGCTAGGTTTTATATACATGGAATTGGTATGTTAAAAATGGTGTTTACACGTTTCATCTACTGTAGTTTACTTTCATCCCATCCAACGGTATGTTTCTCTGCATATTTAAATGTATGAGTCAGTCAATAAGAATAATCTCATCTATATTCCATATAGTGCAAAACTCTACTGCTGTTTAGCTGTATAGGAAATGTTACATTGTCTGCATTGTCCAATGTATTATGAACATTGGACAAGCTATAGTGTTGTTCGTGTCTCTGGTAGTAATTGTTGGTGTGTCACCTTCTTTATGTACAAAATTCCCATATTGATCATCTTAACCGTTATGTCTTTTATAATAGTTTAACCTCCATTGTTCCAGTATAATGTTGCTTGTGTCTGAATCCTGTTTATTTAGTTGTATATGTTACACAAGTGCCCAAAACAAAATCACATAATCAAGATTTTTTCAAATGCATCTATCCTTGGCTTTACACAACCTAGGACTTCATTAACATTTATCGTCTATCAATCTTAACTCAATCATCTGTCTGAACTACTAGGAATTCTGACTTTCTTTGTACTTATAGCACACTTACGAAGGTTTTGGATGCAGCATATTCACTGGAGGGCTGGGCCAGGGGGCGGGGGGGCATTTGCTGCCCGGGCCGATGTACTTGGGGCCACTGGTTCTTTGAGGCCAGCTGAGAGGCAAAAATCTTGTTCACTCTGGATTGCACTGAATTAGTGGTCAGAAGTGAGAACCTACCTCCTTGTCAGCAACCAGACAGTAAAAGCCTGTCAGCATGCTGATTGGTGAATAGCCGGGTCTATCCACCAGTCATACAGCTGATAGCCATTCTCTTCTACCTACCAACTGACAACCAGTAAGTAAATGGCTGTCAGCTACAGGATTGGTGGATGGATAGAGAGCTGACAACCATTATACTGCACAGAAGCTTGTAGGGAGACAAAGCAGCAATACAGGAGGGCTAAGTTATCATTTCTTCCTATAAGAAGCTTGCCCCCAGGCCAGAAGTTGCCAGCCTGCCCCTGGGCATATTAGTACATGACAATAAAGGAGACATGAAGGGTAACCCAGAACTACACTCAGCAGTATTTACTGTATGTAATAATTATATAACGTAAATATACAGGGCCAAAGACTACAACTTATGGACTTTCATTTATGAAAGCCTACTCTGAGCCGCAGTGTTTACTGGTTGTAACAATTTGCAGTACAGAATAAAGTTTAGGAGCAGAGGCCTTACTGCCCCGATGTTACCTACTTTAACTCAAACTTCAGAGAACACTCCAACACTCATCTTTAATGTTTTGGGAAAACAGTATTAATAATGCATACAGTAGAAAGAACACACACTTACGGGCATTTAAGAAGAGTACAATGCGTATATGTATTGCACAATTAGGTTTATATAGCTACATGTTTGTCTGCCAAACTTGTTACAAAGATTTTGGAAATTTTGTTGCTAAAGCAAATATGATTTTAAATTTATTCAGTATCATCCAACATCTGTCACTTTCAATGTTCAGTCTACATCAAGTAATTTTGGGATTGTAAGTTAGCAAAATCAGGTACACACTTCTACATACCTCCCGTTTTTGGGGGACTCCCGCTGTCCCGCCCGCTTCCCAGTATGTCCCGTTAAGGGGAAAGTATGTGTTTTTGTTCATTCGCCACTGTCAATGCTGAAAAATGACGGAGCTTAGGCGAGACCGGGACGGAGCTGGGTGGGACCGAGGGCGGCGCTGGGCGGGGCTTAGGTGTCTTGATCTCCCCCCCATGAAAAGTTGGGAGGTATGCTTCTACCTGCTTCTACATTTTATGCATACAGGGAAATACATTTCTTTTTCCTTCATTTTCAATAGTAACTTAGAGATATACTGGAGGACACCACTTTTCAACTTTAATTCTATTTGCAGAGTTTAAATTGGCAATCATATACTGTTATACAATATTTGGACTCTTAGGCCTAAATTTACTAAGCAGTGAGATTGAAGTGAGATTGGAAAGAGGGGTTGTCGCCCATAGCAGATCCAGATCCAAGTTCACATTCTCCAGTATGTAAAATGAAACTGAAATTTGAATCTTGGTTGCTATAGGCAACATCCCAACTTTCCAATCTCACTGCAATCTCACCGCTTAGTAAATATACCCCCTAGCCCCTTCATCTTTTAATAGTGACTATTATCTTTTAGTAAGGTGTAATTTTTCTAGCATTCTAAGCTTAATTCACATAAATATTAATATTAAAGTGAGAAATTGAAGCTGACTACACTATCACAATTATTACTCACAGCAGAAGGTGTCAGATAAACAGGAAGATTTTCCAATAGAGAAAAAGGCCTGATGTCTGTGTCACATACCTTTCCTGAAAGGAGCAAACGGTTTAGGTTAAACAGTGGGGAATGTAGGGTTAGGGATATGGTGAAAGAGGAGGGTTAGGGGGGGGAAAGAATTAAGAAAAGGGACGGGATTTGGAAAATATACCTGACGGCACTGCAGTAGTTGTCATATTCTCACTGTCAAGGAGCCCTCTGTTGGACCTGTTGCCATTCTGACCAAGTGCTGTACACAGTGGCACCACATCCTCTGCTAAGCTTTTAATGGTCTGATCACTCGGTATCTGCATAATCGGGACAAAATAGTTGTAGTGTAGGATCAGCTTTATACTGTGTGGTCCACAGTTTACCTTCTGGGTTAAGTATTGAAAGATGACTTTAGCGCAGTGGTTTTCAAACTTTCTTATACCCTATGGGTCTCAATATTCAAAGCACCCTAAGATAATTACCAAGCAGTCCAATTTTTTAAGCTTTTGAGTCAAAATTGTGTAATAACTATTTAGGTAAAGACATATATACTTTAGGTTGACATCAAATGTTGTGTAGCTCCTATACAAGAAGTAAAATTGCGCTTCTAAGAAACACTAGTAACACTAAGTAACATTCCGCGGCACCCCAAATAGATTGTTGCGGGGAGCCATGGCACACAGTTTGGGAATCACGGCTATAGCGTGTACTTCTGGGAAAAAAATTAATACCAGAAGCAAGAACTTAAAAAATATATATTATACCCAATGATTAAGGAGAAGGAGTAATTGATTAAATCATTTGTTTTCAAAAACTACCATGAAAGTTTGTAAAATGGTTTCTGTCAAGAACCGCTGTGGAGACGCGCACAGGAGCATATCATCAATCCCCTGCAGTACACAACAAAGAAACATAATGAAATGCCTTTTCTTATGTGTTGAACTTTTGTCATTAAAAATGCAAATTCTATCAGAGGCTTCTTTTGTTGCAGTTGTGTTTATATGTTATGTGGACATTTTTATTTCTTTTTGTTAAATCATGTTTTTGTTAATTACGAGTGTAATTTGATCGCATTAACATTATCCATCCTATGTAGTACATAATGTATGACCTTTATATTCTGTATCAGTGGTCAAAGTGGATATTTAGAAGTGGTGGTATGCAAAACAATAAAGGTGATTGGTGATATATAGTTTTAAATTAAATCAAAGAGAAAAGTGAGGGTATGCTATACCCATACCCATACTATGAGCTCTGTTTTATATGAAACAAATCAATGCATAGGCTACTGATCTAATTTGTTATGCATTCAATTTATTATGCAGATTTAGGAATGACAGCTAAAAGGGCAAATCTGGTAAAACCATGCCAATCTATAGCTGGGTTAAACCAATCTTCACCAATACAGTATATATATATATATATATATATATATATATATATATATATATATAATCTGACATTTCAACCGCCTAAGTGGTTTTCATCAGGGAAATAACACGTGCATACATGAAAATATGTCACGCACGCGTTATTTGGTGTTGTGATGAGTAATGCACTGTTTGTCTCTTGTAACTTGTATGATTATATTTGCCCTGATGAAAATTGCCTTAGGGCAATTGAAACGTTGGCCTAAAGACTATAAGATGAATGATTAAACTGCACTTCTGGTGAATATTTCTGTCCGAGACTGGTGAGTGCCGCAACTGTGTGGAACTATATATATATATATATATATATATATATATATATATAATTCCTAAACCAAATCTCACATCTGGATACCGTGGCATCTGTCAGACTGGGAAAGCGTATCTACAGCTACCAGTGGACAAGCAGGGTGGTTGCCGTGGCACCACCCAAACAAAAGTACGAAAAACGATCAGTAGATCAGTATAGGAGTATAGACAGAACCAGGAAAAATAATAGTCTAAATGTAAAAACTATAAAACAATATGACAAAAGAAAGTATACAGCATGCCCATTAGATGGTAACAGCACAGAATGAGAGCAAAAAAGAAATGCAACACAATTGTGTACAATCCTATTAAATTTGAATATAACAAGTGTGAAAAATAGAAAAAAAATCAACAATAAGTCAAATAAATCAAATAAATGTTGGCAGAACCATAGACCCGGGGTTTATATAAACCTCATATGAGGGTAATAAAATTTTTTTTTTTAAATACTTGAATTAGTTCTCAATGTTTCAGTCTGTGTCAATGCCTGTGTATCCAGGGCACTTCCTATTATCACGCATAGGGACAATAGAAGCTGATCAAGTGATGTAAGGCCACCAACATTATTCTGTATATTACCAACACTTGGGACCAGTGAAACATTTAAATTATAATTGCATATATATTGCATTATAATTACATATATATTAATTTATGCTAGAATATATGTTGCCTATGTAATAATCTGTCCATACAGTATATACAGAATGCATTTTCAAACCTCCTCTTCGTGTTATAGTTAGTTATACGGTAATGATTGACATATTATAACAAGTACAAAGCTTCCATTTAAGAGCTTACTGTCTAGGATGCAATTAAGCAAATAAGCCCACTGGTATCCTTAACGAAGGAAAAGCAGAGCCATGTTTATGGTCTCTTATTTTATCCAATATATTGTACAAGTAAACAGTCATGTCATTGACCTCATAATTTGCAGAAATGATAGCATGTGTCTTGCTAAATAATAGTATGTTAATTAACTTAGAGTGCCATCTTTTTTCATTAGCTGTTGACCAGTTATTTAATTAGATCTGTCCGTGTATTTTTGTTTAAATGTTAAATGCAGACAACAGCTGTCTGCTATTTCAATGCATTTCCACTCCACTTTATTACGAAATTGATTGATAGTTCAGTCTTCAAAGGGAATAGCGCAAACAAAGGTTAGCTCACTCGCAAATTCTTAAGTTATACCTTTAAAAAAGTACAAGATAAGACAAATACTATTAGGCTTTAAAGTATTTTTCCATTCGAGCAAATTATAATTAAAATAACTGTAAGCTGTAACGATGAGTGATTTGATTTGCATTCAGAAAATCTGTAGTGGTAACGGTACTGAGAGGATTACATGCAACCAAAATAGAACACATTTCCTTTAATACAATGACAGGGGCTAGCACACCATCAATTCTTGCATTAAGCTTTTGACTCTGCTTTATTCATTCGTAATATCATAAAACCTACAACTAACAAGCACTTTTTCCTGGGTTAATGGAATATGAGCTGTGAGGAGTAATGATAAGGGAATATAATATGTTCTGTTAATTTAGCTTGTGCTAACACATAAAATAGTAGTAAATAAAAAGCACAATACAATACTGAGAATTATACATATTTAAATGTCTCTTCATAGATTCTGAAATGATGTACATAGTAAATAAAAAAAAATAAAAGTGTAACAGACAGTATGACTGCAAAACAGACACCTTGCAGAAGTCTAAGGCAGCCAGTTATGTGCATATGTGATACAGGAGCTTGTCCATGCACGTTCAGCATGNCTGCTTTCTGATACTATGTGCAGTGCAATATGGAAAATACGTCATATGCAGGGCGCATAGACAAGGTATGGATATCAACTACGTACATGTATTCGGCTGTGAAGTGTTAATTGGGATTATCCGTTGTTCTGTGATGTAGTGAGACTTGTGAATTAGCTGGTCGCTACTAATGCTAGCATCAAAGTAGAGGACAGTGATAAAGGTTCTAAGCCGATAAGAGTGTCAATACAAATACAATTACAGCTATGTCTTTTTGCAGAAGTATGTTACATAGAAAAAAATCATCAAGTATAGTGAAGGAATATACATGTTTTATAACATAGATCCTGGCTGGAATTAAGTGATTTTAATAAAACCAAAGGAATGGCCCACAGGACACTCATTCCCCATCACTAGCGTAAATTAATTATTTCCCAACCAAGGATTATAATGTGTCTAGTATACAGTATTTAGATGATCAGTACTTCTGCTTCACACCAATGGGGTTATGAGTTTCATTCCTGAGAAACGCCTTATAGTGTAGAGTTTATATATTATATGAGGGTCGCTATTAGGTTAATTTTGACACTAGTCTTTGTTTGTGTAAGATCAAATGGGGACTGATGTGAATGGACAATATTGTCTACATTACTGTAGACATGGTGACACTATATGAATAAATAATGATGATAAATAAATGATGATTAATAAAAATTGATGGTCAAACTTTAATATATAATGCTGGTATGCATATTACTACAGTGNACACAGTACAGGGGATAACAGTTCTTTATTTAGTTGTCCACTCTGTAGAATTGATTAACAGATGTTGTGTGTCCACTATGAGTGAGGACAGCTAAAGGACTGTTTCAGGGTGCACCTTTTGAAAAAGCCGAATACAACAGGAGGCGAAACGCGCGTCAAGGAGCACACTGGGGGAGACCTGGCCCGAGCTTTTCATTACCATGTGGTACTACAAGTCAAGAGAGTCCGGACCATGAGATGAAAGTGTGAGCTAAAATGGAATTAGACGCAATAACAGTATTGGGACTATAAGACTCCTATAGACAGCATTAAGCACTGCGTTTGCCAATTATGTTTGCCTTAAAGCTGCCTCAGATATATCGGTCTCTATTTTTATAGTACAAGCACCAGGCACTTTATTATGTAATGCTGCTAACAACCCCTTAGTGGATGACTACCTCATAGTATTTTATGCACTTTGTTTAAACTACCTCGTAATACTGTATGCACTTTCATATATTACCTGTCTATAGCAATGAATAACTGATAACAGAGATACTTTGTTTCAATAAGAATAGGGAGGGATAGTATTAAAAGCCCTTAACAGGATGAAGAGTTACCCGTGAGGGTGCTAGATTGGACGGGGTAGGGTCAAGTGCAATAGGTAGGAGATTAGGGTTGAAGTATCTCTGTGCCAGGGGTCCCTTGGTAGTGATTTCTGATTTTCAACATAGTCGCCAGCGATATAGGTGATATTGGTTTTTAAGTAATTGTTTTTCATAAGTATGTTTTTTTTTTTTTCCTTTGTGTGTTAATTTAAGCACTTATTTATGTTTGCAGTGTGTCTTTGGTCATAAGTAATGTAATCTGCTTTGTGTAATAAATATGATTATGTAGGAGGACCTACAGTAGCTCTGGTATTATATCTTCTTCTTTGGTTTAATATTTAGGGTGTGCATGTCATAGAAGGTTATTTCTGTATGTGGAAACCTACAGTCTCTGGGGTTGACACTGTTGTGTTTAAGGTCTGGAGTAGGTCTGGAGGTCTGGATCCGGTCCATTATTATTTGTGTGTCTATAATAATCTTTGTGGTATTGTGCATATTTCTTAGAATTTTTTGTTCACGTTCTGTTTTACAATCCAAGCTTTTGTTAAAGTGTTATAGGTGGAAAAAGTCTAGCGATCAGCCAGTGAAATGGTGTATATCATTCAATCACATTTTCATCTAGGGCTACTTCGATAGTTGTCTAAAATGAACAGAAATGTGATTTATTTTTGCATTGAGACCACTTGGGATTGGAGAGAGTGATACAGTTAAATAGCTTTTCCACTTCTTCACATGAATATCTTTACCTTGCTTGTCTTATGACCTTTACACAGAAGACCATAGGGGATAATGTGAATATAAATTACAACTGAGAATTGTTCCATATAAACTTTGCTTTTAAAGTACGTTTGGATTCTCTTAGCCTTATAGTATTGTCCACTGCTTTTTTTTTACTTTTTGTTACTGTCATTGTTTGTTATTCACAGTCAGTACTATATAATATTTAAATTGGACACACACACACATAAAACATAGTACAAGCGCACAAAAATTGAACAATGTAGAAAATGTGTATGATCAAATGTTTTAATGGTGTATGAATTTACTAAGCAAAATGATTTATACATCTTGGCCATCATTTTATGTAGTACTTTACTTCTGCTAAATATGACATTTTTATGATAATGATTTTGGTGTAAGTGTGGGTGATCTAAGATTTAGGATCTAATACCATATATAATAAAGATGGGCCACACGTTTTTTCCATGGCTTAGTCTATTTCACCAAATTCAGTTTTAAAATGAGACAAAAACACAATTTTGGATCTCACAATGTTGGATCTCACATATTTGTTCTCTTATTGGGACAAAGTACTGGGCAGGNGGGGCAACAGGACTGTTCCTTAAAATCAGGACTGACCCTCTGAAATCTACACAATTAGAGGTAGACATGTTATATTATCTATATTTGTTGCTGGCTTATTGATTTGAGCTGCCATTTTGAATAGAAAATTGCTTGGAGTTGTTCTCCTGAAGCTGTGATAAAATAGTAGCCACTGTAGAAAGTAGTACGGGCTTGGAATGGCTTGAACTACATGGTAAAAGGCTCCCAACCCCATACTACACTCCCCAGTGGCTAGTATTGTATCCCAGACCCATTGTGTTTTTTCACTATACGTTGACTTTTTCTGGTGGAGGATACAAATGACAATAGTCTTACTCCTGTCCTGGTGGAAATCAAACATAAATCAGTTTACAGAAATCAGGGATATCCTAATATAGTGTAAACATTCACAGTACTTCAAAATACAAGGACCTTAATACTAAACAGTGTTCAATAACCTTTAGAAAAAGCAGTTATATAGCTGGACACATGCTACATCTGCTCTGGCATAGTTCCATCAGTAAAATTTCGAATCTTCCAGTCGAAACCAACATTGCACTATAATTATCTCCCCATACACTCTTTTATGTGTTTAATTGGAACAATAATTCTGTGAAAAGAGAAACATAAGTGAAACATAAACAGAAAGCTCAAGAAGAGCATATGAAAAACAAATGTGTGTGTGTGTGTGTGGGGGGGGGGGGGGGGGGAGCATACACTTGTCAGTTTAAGCATACCTCCCAACTGTCCCAAATTCAGAGGGAGAGTCCCCCTTTTGGGTGACTGTCCCACTGTCCTGGCCGCCTACCAGTTTGTTTTCCGATAAGTGGACAGACTGGTAGGTTTTCAGGTTTGTTTTTTAATAAAAAAAGAAAAAGTTAAATTTGGACCAATCAACTGACAAGATGGGCGGGGCTTGTGTGGATTCAGGGGTGGGGCTAGTGAAGAGTCGAGTGGAACTGGGTCAGGGCTTATTTGCCCCAATCTTGTGTCTGGAAATGAGAGGTATGGTTTAAGTGGAAATTTATGTGAAAGTAGGTGGAAGAAACTGGAGAGTTTAAGGAGGAATCAAGAATAAAGCAATACATGGCGTCCACACAGACCCGTTCAGCCTAAACCAGCATGACGCAATCTAACAGCTCTGTCACCAAGTATAGTAGGATAGCTGCAGTTTTGGCCAGTATTGGGGAAAACAGTCAAAGACACAATATTTTAAAAGTAAAACTATATTTTATTGTATAGTAAATATATTTGACCATTCACCATTTAGTTACTAATCAGTGTTCCATGGAGACATACAATTCCACTTTCCACCCTTGGTGGAAATACACAGGTTGATTTACTGGTGCGGTTAGTTAAACACTGCTCTAGAAAGATTAGAGCGTAAATTTACTAAGCAGGGAGATAGCAGGGAGATTGAAGAGTGTGGATGTTGCCCACAGCAACCAATCAGATTCAAGCTCTAAGTTTCATTTTACATACTGGATAATGTAAGTTTGAATCTGATTGGTTGCTATGGGAAACATCACCACTTTTCAATCTCCCTGCATTCTCCCTTATTAGTAAATTACGGCCTAGACGTCCACAAAATGAGGGTTTTTTTTTAATGAATTACTATTAATTGTAGTTTGTAAAACTTAGGAATGAAATAATTCTATAAGCGCATACTGCCCCATCTCTCTTTTACTTAAGATTGTTGTCCTATGTAATCTTCTTCACAAGAAGCTTCTGTCTGTATATAGAAAATCAGCATTGTATATAAATGATTTCCATTGGCTGCGATAGGACTATTGGAAATAAGTAATGTGAATGAATGAAAATAAGAAATGTATTTTACAGAAGTAACAATAAACAATATACTGATGTTTATAATTCCACCACTTTCCATTTCGGGTTTTCACACATTTGTAATATGAATATGAAAAGCCTGAGGAAATGTTTATTGAGAGTTCAGAAAGGGTGTCTTGTCTATCAATAGCAGTGTTTATTATAATGTCACTGTTAATAATGGTATGGTCTCCCAGTAGGTTTTGTTATTGACTAGACTTCACGTAAACTGAATTCAAATATGAAGTCATGAAAAAATAAGCCTACAAGTTCATAGAGATGTTATAAGAACATTTATTTCATACTTTATATCTGTGACATGGAGAATAAGTACAAATCTCTGAAACGTATAGCAGATTACACAGCAAAGGGGTATATTACACCCAAACAGTAATGCCTAATTACCTTCAATTACTATGTACTTCAGCTCTTCAATTAAATAAGGCTGGAGGGAATATGGTGCTTGGCGTTTGACCTCAATTAAGGTAACTTGCTAATTGCAAAGTTGTATAAACAGTGGAATAAGTTTGATAAAGTAATTGTGATAAAATTATTGTTACTGGACCTGATTCTGGGATTGTGGCGGCCACAGTGTGCGCAAAAGCGCAGCTATGAATAGAGCACAGGGAGAGGGGCAGGCCATATGCCCCTCATCCCTGCGCAAAGCTAAAAAGTGCAGAGGCTCCGGATGATGTATCTGCTAGTGTTAAGGCACAAACTTTTGGCCCCATTCACCAAAAGTGGCCAAACCAAGCAGGTGAGAGCAATCCAGTTTAAATCCAATGATTTGGTCCAGCATCATGGGAGCTTCTAGATGTTTTTTTGCTGTCTCTCAGTGGACCAGATTCAGATCTTTAGGCAATACTGACTAAAGCTGATCATACACTATGCAATACATTGTTCCAATCGACCTGCTATAGTCAAGAGTGGGCAAAACCACGTTGAATTGCAGGGGAGTTAAATTGAATTAGTTGCAATCAGTATTACAGGTGAGAGATGATATTTCGTAGCACAATAACAGTGTAACAGTAACGCTGGGTAGTATCTGTGTGCAACATGCAAATATATGGTTTTATTCCTGCAATTGAACATGGTTTTGCCCACTCTTGACTAAAGCTGATCAAATGGAACAATTTATTACATAGTGAATGGCCAGCTTTAGTCAAGAGTGGGCAAAACCATGTTGAATTGCAGGGGAGGTAAAATAAATGTTATTGTATGCAGGGAGACCCTGTTATTACACTTGGGCTAGGAAACATTATCTCTCAATGCTAATAGTGTTTGTAACTAATGAAATGTACCTCCTCTGCAATATGGTTTTGCCCACTCTTGACTAAAGCTGGCCATTCACTATGTAATAAATTGTTCCATTTGATCAATCGTCCAATCTGAAGATTGGATGAAAATTGAACCAATTTTTTAATTAAAGGAATTGGGCACAGACATACACTGTGCAATAATTGCATAGTAAAATAAAATGCAAATTAGTCATTCCAAACTATTTTTTATCAAACGATTTAAGATTGGGCAGTCTAAAAAATCGTTTAAGCCCTATTTTTGTGAAACCTATTTTTGAACAGTATTGGGCGATCGTTTGAAAAAATTGTTCACATGATGAGGATGATTTGTTTAAAATAATCACCTTTTTTTATATATAGTTGCGATTTGAAGATTTATCTTATAGCAGTGGTCGAAGTGGAAATTTAGAAGTGGGGGTATGGACATTTATAAGTGATGGTATGGAAACACAAAATATAATAGAAGTCAATGGATATTTTAGGTTTTTCAATTACCCCGTATACACCCCCACTTCGAGCCCTGTCTTATAGTGTATGCCCAGCTTAAGTCATTAGTGCCTAAAGATGTGAATCGGGTCCAATGTCTCCACTTCTCATTCAATGTTCCCCTCACATGACCTTCCGCTTCAGGATTTGACTGTGAATTGTGCTCAGCAGCCATTATTTGTCTCTCGCATAGCTAATGCTACATCATTTTCTCGGGGGTCTGCTCTTTTGTCTGATTGTTTTGTTCCAACCTAAAATTAAAAGGTAACTGTGTAAAGGTTTTGCAGCATCACAACACAGTGTTTTCCTATTTAGAGAACTTGGGTTTTTAATTTTTGGGGTTTTTAATTTTGGGGGTTTTTATTTTAAAATAAGAAAAAGTCATGTCTTGTTTTTACAACCCTTTACAACCCTGCCAACTATGTCTAAGCGACAGCAGCTACTATGCGTGGTTATTGTTTCCAAAAAAAATCAAAAGTATAAACAATTTGCTTTAGGGGAGGTATCATGTTGTCATGTTTTCATGTTATCTGCAGTTCAAGTAGAAAACATTGGGGCGGATTCAGAGTTTGGGAGTAAGGGCAAAAAGATGTAGTCCTGGGCCAAACCAAATGTTGAAGTGCAGGGGAGGCAAGTTTTAATCTTTGAAAACAGAATTGAAGTTGAGAATTAGTTTTCTAGCTCAAGTCTAATTTACAGACTAAACATAATGCTATGCAGTTTGTGAGAATGTAAATGAATTTGCACCCCCCCACATTGCAACATGGTTTTNCTCAGCTCTACCCTTGCAGGCGAATGCAGCGAGCGGCCGCCAGGTCCCTTTAATTCATACAGTAGGCGTGGTTTTTTGCAGTGTGTTTGCTGATGTCATGTGTAGAAGACCAGTATTTACAGTGTAATAAATAAGAAGAATTGCAGTATCTGCTGCCATTCTCCAGATCCTCTTCTGATTTATACGCCATACATATGCAGCTCTGTTTTGTCAAGCTGTCTGATGTGGATCTCTATAATTGTGTAAGTGGAATTCCAGACTTCCCTCTGCAATGCTGTAGGTCAGAATTAGGAAGAGAAATAGCATTCTGGACTTGTGTCATGTGCAGAAGTTTCCCATTCTCTGTATTTAATGTCTGCCCTGACTTTCTAGACCCTGCTGAGTCTTATAAATAAAGGATTACTGTGATGATGATGAAAGGAACTAGAACAAGGTAGGGAAGTAATATCAGATACGCTGTTAATTCTGGACGATCAATTGAAGTACAATATATAAAATATACTCTCAATTCAAATTTCTATTAAAGCATGAAATTCCTTTGACCTCTTCCTTTGTGTTAGCTACACAGAATATGTGATTCCGCTGGTAGCAGTAAGGGACACATTTTATTCTCCAAACGCTCTTTTTCCAATCCATGATTTATCAGAAAGGTTAAACACATGCTAGGGGATTAGCCGTAGAAATAAGTACTCTAGACATGTTGTTCAATTATCATGGCAAAGCTGACAACGTCTACTGCAAGGATCTGGGAATGAAAATATACATAATCCAAACTGACTTTCAGGAGCCTGTTGTGATGCTCAAGTGCACAGGGAAAAAAGTATGTATTAAGCCCTTTCTGTGCAAGGTAAAATGTGATGGAACATTAGTTTATAATAATGCTCTTTTGAAAACAACGATTGCAGCATTATACAAGCCCACATTTCCTAACGGCTGACTGAGAAAGAACTGAGCCAGAAGAGAAACGGACACAATTTCTGTCATGTAACCTCGCCTATAGATCAGATCCGACGCTTGCAATTGAAAAGCTTTCATGACAGTGTTGTGGTTTCTAATCTTGCTGAGCACCGTAAATATTTTCCAGGGAAAATTCATAGAAACAACTAGAATTATTGAATGTTTGTATGCATACAGTGCATTCTTATGCCTAAGGTGCCTTTGTGCTATACAATCCAAAATAAAAGATCAACTTACTTTATTATTTGTCCCCAGTTATTTTTTCTCTGCTTCTTAGCCCAAAGGCTGAATGGGATGGATTGCAGTGGTTGTGTTAGGTAGGATTGTTGTTTCAATCAGTGTAAAGTAGAATCGAGCTCTAGTCCCCATACTCCTGCATTCATACATCCTTAGCTTCCTTTTTTAGTGCAACAATAATGCAAACTTAAAGGTCGATTTTTTGCCAGCTATACAAGAGTTAATTTCCATTATACATCCAGGTTTGTGTTTTATTTAATTGCACTGAATCACTAATGCTAAGCAGCTACTTACACTGTACATATTTGATTTGGCTGTGGAATACTGATAGAGAGATCCAGAGTTAGGAGTAAAGCTAGGCATACACTATAAGGTAAATTGTTCCATCAATAGATTTTTCAAAAGTGGGCAAAACCATGTTGAATTGCAGGGGAGGTAAATGGAATTAATTGCAATCAGTATTACAGGTGAGCATACCTCCCAACATAGGGGGACGTGAGGTCGGAACACTTAAGCCCCGCCTCCGGGCTGGCCCTGACTCCACCCCTGGACCCGCCCGACCCCGCTTCCGCACCCCAACTCCGCCCCCGGACCCCCATAACCCCGCCCCCTTTGAACGCTGCGAATCGCGGCTATATTATAAAATAAAATTCATGTTTGTCCCCTTAGAGGGACAAACAGGGAATCGGGAGGGACAGCGGGACAGTTGGGAGGTATGGGTGAGAGATGATGTTTCCAGCACAAGTGTAATAACAGTGTAACAGTAACGCTCAGTATCTGTGTGCAAAATGCAAAAATAAAGTATTATCCCTGCATGGAAACACTGACATTCATTTTACCCCTCCTGCAATTCAATATAGTTTTGCCCACTCTTGAAAAATCTTACGATTGGAACTATTATTCTTATAATGTATGCCCAGCTTAACTGCAGAAAAAGGTGCAAATCTGCACCTGCACAAAACATATTGTAGTGTGAGAAGAGCAAATTAATGATTTTTTTTTTCGTAATCTAGGGAAAATACTGACTGATTTTTCTTATTGCACACAAACAATGCACAGCTTTATTTTCAAACCTTAATTTAGAGTTGAGCTCCAAATCATTGCCTCTTAACCTTTTTCACATTTCAACATGATTGCAGTTCAACATGATTTTACCAAAGTGCATATTTGCTCCTTTTTACTGTGGCTTCCAACTCTTTATAAAGCCGAAAGGTTATTTGAACGCACATTGGCGCACATTGGTCCAGAATGGTTTGATTTGGTGACATTCCCAGAAGCAATTTAAAAATCATTCTGTGAGGAAAAGGAAAGCTAAACATTTTGCTGCTTTGTAGTCAAATTTTGGACATAAGAAACCAGAGCGTCCCAGCACGTGACACCTCTAGGCATGTGCCTCTAGTGCCAATTTGATAATCTGCCACTGAAAGAAATCGTAATTATGCACAATTGTAATTGTTCAACATCAAGGACTGCTTGGTGTATGTTATGAGACAGGAATAATTTGGGCTGACAAATGACCTACAAATATTAAAATGATTAGTTTTATTTTCTTAACACCCTTAGATTGTGACTATACGGTGCTGTGTAATTAACAGTGTGCCAGATAATCAAGATATAATATTTTTAGTTCACACACAAAAAATACATAGAATATTTTCATATATTTTCAGTCATATTACAGGATTTGTAGTCTGCAGAACTAAAATTTCCTTTGGGTAGAAGTAAAGAAACATTTATATATTTATTTCTATTTACTTTTTTACTGGTTATTACATTAAACATTTAGGGGTATATTTACTAAGCCGCGAGTTTGCAGAGAGATTGGAAAGTGGAGATGTTGCCCATGGTAACCAATCAGATTCAAGCGTTCAGTTTCATTTTACACACTGGAGAATGTGAACTCTAATCTGATTGGTTGCCATGGGCAACATCTCCACTTTCCAATCTCACTGCAAACTCGCGGCTTAGTAAATATACCCATTAGACACTAAGGTTCATTTAGTATATAATACTGACTTACATATTCAGCTATATAATTTGATCTCTAGAAGATGTTTGGTGATGTCTCATAGTAATTATTAGTCAGTAATCTCCAGAAGATGTCAGCGCTAATTTAAAACATTTACTTGTTTGATTTATGTTTTATGTTATTTATTTACGTCCAAATGCTAATAGAAAATTGCATCATCCTTATTAAGTGTTAAGAAACTGTGAAGTGATCCATCTGACTGCTAGATAAATAGACAGATTGAGATTGAGGTGCAGTCATAGGAAAATTTAAATGCAAAAAATATAAAAATATTGCACACTACCGGTATGGAGCTAATTCAGAGCTGATCCACCTGTATTTGCCTCTGTATCCTCTGTTCTGCTATATTATATTTAAATTAGAAAGTTGGTGAGATGCGTTGAAACCTGCAATACCTGCCTCTCTCACAGCTCAGCATGAAGACATATTTTCATTCATAAAAACAAGGGTTGGCCGATTCAAATCAAATGATTATATCATTATTGAAATCAAGCTAACGGACTTGAATGAAAGAATGAAAGACCATTACAAAAAAAATGTGATTCACGTTTAGATTCTGATGAAGATGGAAATCTTAATTTAAGAAGCATAGATACAACTACTCATTGAAATGAAAATCAGTAGCTGAATGAATCCATGAAACCAGGTTGCACAATTTAAATCAAACAAATAAATCATAATTTAAATCAAAACATTCTTCAGGGTTGCATGATTTGAATCAGTGGTTGTCAACCAGTTTTATATGTATACCACTTACCCACTAGAATAGAATCAGTTCAAGTACCACTGACCAATCCTATTCTATGCCTCCTTTTTACCTTAACCCTTCTATTACTAATACTACTATTAGCACATCAACTCCTTAGCTCTTACATAATATTTTGAGATCCTCGTTTCCTCTGCCATCTAATATTTTAATGTTAATATTAATATTTTTGGATGCTGTAACTATATAACCACTGAAGATTAGTTCATGGACCACCACTGGTTGAAAACCTGTGATTCAAGTCAAAAAATGTGTACAATCCCAACTTGCAACAGATTGGAATATGAAAAGGCAGCTAAGCTGGTTGCATGCTACAGAGCCTTTTCTGTTAAGGACAAACATTCTGTTGAGAATGTGGACAACAACATGTACATGTTTGACTCAGACTCAAACAAGTGATTAAGTGAAATTCAGAACCTAATTGTACTTCTTGATTCAACTGTTTAGTGAGTATTTATTATATTACTCTGTTCATTTTGTCAAACTGGCCATTCACCAGAACAATTCCTGTCACAGCGTGATTTTGTATGATATTGTGAAAGATTTTACCCTGTGATGAATGTGTCAATTATCTTGCCCATACATGAAGCGATTTTTGTAAAAAAAAAAAAAAAAAACATGACTATTGTTCGTGTTCAGTAAAAATCTTCACCACACATTAGAAAGAGATTTAGTAGATCTTAAATTTGGTTTATTTAAGATAAATAATCTTTGTAAAAGCAAATAAAATGAATAACAAAAAGAATACATACAAACTTATAATGTAACCTACCATATAAGCTGCTGCATTACACTTTGAGCCTGTCATTTTCAGTATTCTCATTCAGAGTTTCTACTGTTATACCTCAAAGGTCGTGAACATTTTAGCCGGGATCGGGATCAGCTTGTATTTGCACAAAACTTGTAGTTTTTTAAAACTTCAGCGTTTGTTGTTTAGTTATTTTGTTTTTTAATTGGAAACGGTCTTGGATCACTGTATAAAACAGCGAAAAACCCAATACTGGAAGCAACTAATTTATTTTTGCAGTGTGAAACTTCACAGCACAACACGAAGGTAGTGATACATGCTGGGAAAGATCAGCAAGATTTTCCAAATTATTCTGTGGCATATTCACATCACAATCTCCATTTGTTAATTATCCATGAAAATGTACTTGCAGTCATTAAATACACCAGAACGCCTTCAGTTAGTTACTTTACAGAACATTTTAGGTAAAAATAACTGTTTATGAAGGGATACAAACTGCTTCTGTTTCAGCATCCTCCTCGCTTCATATTTTTGTCAGTGGTGATGGAAACATAACCCATCTATTTACGGTATACACCATTACAGTGGAACCAGCTGTCAAAATGCTGCTTCTTGTTTATTCCCCTTTATCTCCTGCTGCTTTCATCTTCCCTTTTATAGTCCCAAAACAAAGTTTTGCCACAAGCACTAGATCATAATTACTATATTAATCTCGTTTTTCTATACGTTTTAATTGCTGTAAGCAATACAGATCAAGTTTGCCTAAAGATATGCTTATCTGGAAGAGAAATAAAAAAAGTTAAATGTCTATTTTATTTTGCATGTTATTTCACTTGATGTAAAACTCGAGCTAATTGTATACAGACGTTAGGTTTTCCGATCATGATGTGATTCAGATCCACAACCACTTGTTTGAACTTTTTTTTTTTTACCACTTCCACTCACACTTCTAGAAGACTTTTTAACGTAATTTTTTTTTTTTACAGAACGTCTTGACAATTCTGAGAAGACTGAATGTACCATAGATCAGGCCTGGCCGGCCTGTTGCTAGTTTTGCAAAGCCTGTAGAGCCACAGGTTAGCCAGGCCTGGCTCATTATAAACATTATAAACTGACTAAGGTAGCATGTTCAAGGAACATAAAAAGGTCCATACCAAATATTATATAACATGGTGTCATGACATGTATAAAAAGGCGGTGAGCTGAGCTTAAACTAATATAGCTATCATGGAGCACTGCACTTTTTATATTCCATGTGTTTATGCATTGGTCTTTTTGTCCTGTCCTTTTTGTCCTTTGTCCTACTATATATATATATATATATATATATATATATATATATATATATATAAATATATAAACGGCCATCGTCACTATATGCCGGGCCCACAACTGACTGAATTTGTAAGCCCCAAACGCCTACATCCCACCCCCTCACGTGAAGTCATAATGTCTGTCGGGGAGGCCGGAAGGTGGCCAGTTGATGACGACGGCCCCAACCCGGGGGTGAAGAGAACGTGCCCGGGACAGTAGGATATATATATATATACTTTCATATATTTGAATAGAAGCTCAGCTTAGTAAGGTGGTACATTGACATTAAACTCAAGCCAGATCCTGTATAAAGTATGTAAAATTTTGTAAATAAGTTAGAATGTGTTTATCCCACTCCGAATCCTGATAATTATATAAATTTAATCCATACCTGACAACTAAGGGGTATATTTACTAAGCCGCGAGTTTGCAGTGAGATTGGAAAGTGGAGATGTTGCCCATGGCAACCAATCAGATTCAAGCTTTCAGTTTCATTTTCCAAACTGGAGAATGTGAACT
>JABWIB010000177.1:23544-38068 GCA_016617825.1 Platyplectrum ornatum | reverse complement strand
GCACTGACTGAATGGGACTGAACTGAAAGTGAAACTCTCTGAGTTTCTGAATGACGCTGACTGATTCACGGACATTGTATAGTCCGGACGCAATGTGCGATTCCCAGACGGGTGGTAACCCTATTGGTTGCTATGGGCTACATCTCCACACACCCAGATGTTTAATGCATCAAATTCTTTAGGAGCCCCTACTGGATTGCAAATGGGTGGTTGTTTTATTCTTTTAAGAGACTTTTATTTCCAAATGTGCTATTGATTATATTTCATATAATCTTATTTAATAAGAGCATTACTACCTGCACCCTTCATTTTCTGTTATTGTTTATTGTATAGAGTGGTAGAATTTAGGTACTGCAGACTAATTCTTATTTATTACCAATAGTAAATGATCATGTGCTATATTGTTTACTACATATTAGCACAAGACATTATATCAATATAAAAGTCAGATGTTAAAATACATAGAAATGTATCAGATAATTCATTCTCCTAAACTAGGTTTCCAAAAGCTATTTTTCAAGTAGTTAATGTCAGTTATGTAACTACTGTTTTGAGGTTTTTTTTTATTTTTTTTGAGAGAAGAGCAGCAAGGGTCCACCAAGAAAGAACTGCTTTACCGCAGTGGGGACCTATGATGGCTAGCTTCACCACTGGCTGCTGTGATTACTTTACCTACTATTTCCCTTTGCACCTTATTAAAAAAAGCTAACTATTTTATTGCTCAATACCGAAAATGAATTTACAGTATTCTTAGGCATTTTTTATTATTAAATGTCTATTATTTGCATTTATTTTATTTGGTTTAATGTTTGAACTGCTCATTTACAGACATTGAGTGGTAATGGTACATTACATATAGGAGCCAATGCAAACTCTGGCAGCATCATTGTGAAAACCTCATATGGTAGCAGGTGTAAAGATGGCCATACACGGGAACGTCTTTGTTCCCGTGGATAATCGCCACCGACAAACGGGGTGATTTTCCCTAGGGAAAATCACCCTTTTCTAGGCCATCCACGGGAACAATGTTGTTCCCATGTTGGCCTATGGGGATAAAAAAAAAATACCCTAAAAAAAAGGAAATAAATTAAATTAAAATAAACTCACCGGTCTGATGTCTTCGCTGGGCACCGCAGCGGTGCCCATCACCTTCTCCTGTGCGGCGGCGTCTCTTTCCTTCACGGAGAGGACGCTGTATAAACAAACGAACATCGCGATCAATCGGGAAATCTGATTGATCACGATGTTCGTTTGTTCAGGTTTCCTGGCATTTAGTCGCAGTTGGGAGCTTTCGGTCGTGGCCATTCACGGGCCGAATTTCGTTCAAAGCTCACGATATTCGTGAGCTCTGAACGAAATTCGGCCTGTGTATGGCCACCTTTAGATGGTTATGACATCCCAGACAACTAATACTGGGAGTATAAAGCAATTCTGTCGCACATCTTGTAACTAACATGAAGAGTAGAAGTCAGTAGCTTCGTATGGAAAATCTGCTTGTAGTTTCTCTTTTATGATAACTTCACAAATAAAGTAAAACAAAAATGTGCCTGTTTCCCAGCTTCATTTAATACATGTATGCAGCCCATTTTTGGGCACTTCCACTTTTTTAGGTGCATGTGTAGAACTGAGCAAATCCATTTTTTTACTGTGAGGGATGCAAATTCATGTAGTAAATTATTTATTTATGTGCTTGTCCACAAACATCTTACCTTTCAACTTACATTTCACCTTTCAACTTTAATCTGCCTTCACAGTTTATATTTGCCTACCCTGCAGCTCAATGTTTGGTTTAATCCAGACTACACTTGCTCCTGTTTTGCCCTTACTAATAAACTCTGGATCAACCCCATAGCTGTACTATACCATTTTACAGGTAGATTTAACACTATTAAATAAACAGACATCATTGTTCTAACTTTACTTTCATCTAAGATTACCAGCAGAGGGTAAACAAGTTTACCATGAAGGAATCACTAAAAGAATATGTGGGGACCAATGGGTTCTATAGGTTAATAGTGTATGCACTTATTCTAATTCATATGGACATAATATAGTACTATTATAAAATAAACTTAAAATGACTAGATCAGTGGTTCCCAATGTATTCTGTTAAAGGCACCTTCAGGAACCACTAAGCCAAAATGATTACTAAACTGTACTTTGAAATGGACACCTCCTGTTTAGTCCAGTGCCTGTCAATGCAATTCTGAAAGCTTAGCACAGTCTCTCTCTACTTTGCGCTGACTAAATTAACATAAGTTAACATAAGTTGTCTATCTTATCACCCTCTATTTCCCTCCAGCCCCTACTTTCTCCTCCTAGATGCTGGAAGCACGGTAGGCATAGAATGGCCGCTCTATTGCCTAAGATCATTCATATTCATACAGCTATCTTTGATTCATTTCTTTATTTTACCTTTTATTTTACCGTTCACTTTATTGACAATTTGGTATTATAGATAAACAGTATTCTCTACAGGATTACATAGTACCATACCTCAAGTTATTAAGTGTGCCAGGTAAAGGAAAGAATATTCTAGACATAATAATATAACTGTATGTTATCCAAATTCATTATATGAATTTCTTGCAATTGAGTCTGCAGTGTTTAAAATTCTCTTATGGTATCTCAACCAGGAGTCTCAGGAAACAATCTGCGACACATATACAGACCACTTCTGAATCAACTTGCCACCTTGATTTTCAAGAAGATCCATTTAAAGAAGAACCGTATGCTTGGGCTGGGTCTAAAAGTGCTTTAGGCATAATGGTGTACTTGAAGAAACATAGAGAAATTATAATGAAAAAGGTTTTAGGGATTGGAAGCCGCCACCCAAGAAGGTCAATTTAATTGATAAAATTCCTTTTAGCTTTCCAGGCAACATACTGTATACATTATTCTCCAAGCTGGAGGAAAACAGCAGTTTCCCCATATAGGAGCATAGCTGGAGCTCAGAGGACTGCGATGATAGATACAAATTATTTTCAGCTAGGCCTTTTGTGATTAAACATTGGCCCAGGAATTACAAAGGGGAAAACAAGGCTTCTTCCAATGACTGATTATTGTGAACTTCTCTTTGCAAATCTGAGTAGGTAAAAGTTCACATATCTGGGAACCTAACCCTCCCCGACTCCGGGGCATCTGTAACTGTAAGGTGGCCCTTGGTTTTTTATTCTTCCAAAGATATTTGTGGTTAAATCCCTTTTGACAAGACTAGTAGGTAACATTTGATTAATATGACATCTTAAACATTGATGTAACTGGAATAATAGAGAGCAGATTACTCGCAGACGTGAGTGGTAGAAGCTCGGAAAACCAATTTGACCTCCACACAGCACATGAATATTCCTCAACTCTCTTAACATAGTTTCCAGTGGCTTCCAAGCAAGAACAAACAATAAAGTATAGAGTGGACATTCCTGACTGAATGCCTCTACCTATAGCAAAAGTTGAAGAGAGGTAGCCATTGCTAACCACCTGGTCTGTGAAGACTGGTTCTGACTTAAAATACGATTTGATCGCAAAAACTTAGCATTAGAATTTAAACATAATAAGTTATTTCAATCAAAACACATTTTATACAATGCATAAATGATCTTTAACCTGAGTACAAATTTTCAATACATTCCGATAATCTATGACCAAGATATTTGTTTTTTGTTACAAAATGGTGCTGTATGCTCAAACCATTTATTTGCTGCAGAAACACACTTCATTTCAAATTAGAGGTCTCAGGTCACCAAATTGAATGCTTTTGAGTGTCTTCCCCCAGATGAATCCCATCTCATCCTGATGTATAAGAATAGTTTTGACCTGTTCTGCTAATGTGTTAAGGAGTGTAATGGGTCTATAGGATGCTGAAAGGTCTGGATCTCTCCCATGGTTAGGAAGTACTTTTATTATAGTTATAAGTTAAAATAGAGCAGGAGATTCTAAGACTGTAATAAACAAGGCTTGGAAGGGAGCTTAAAAACTCCCCACTAAAACTGGCTAGCCCCAGGGGTGTTTCAATTTTACCACTTTGAAGAACATGAATCCAAGTACTTTTAAATAGCCTTAATAGGTGAATAGGTTATACTGGAGAAAAATAGGTCATACTGCCATATTGGACAGTAGAGAATGAAGAATGCTGTAAACAAATATTTAGTGTAGAAAGAGATTATACATGCTTTAATGCTGAACAATGTATACTGATAGGCATGGGTTTCTATGTTTGATTGCTCTGAATTTCCGCAAAGCAACAATCAGAAGTTCAACGTAAAGCTATTTAATTCCTTGTTCCATTACCTAACGAATAATACACTTTCATTATACAAGGTTACTATACAAGGTTATCAGATACAAAACTGCATTTCCAGTTTAGTGCCAGAGTGTCTAAAGTGTCATTACTAAGCCTGTATGATATAAATGACTTTTAAATACTGTCACATACAATACAAACGATTGAGACATGGAAGAGTAGCAACTGATGTTGACCCTTTTTAAATTGTTATGATAAAATAAATAACTAAAGCATTGCTTTTACAATCCCAAATCTAAAGGGGCTAATTCAGATTTAAGCCGGGTACAAATTGGAGGTTTTTCTAAAGGGGCATCATCTATGATTTTGTCAATTACACACCAATCATTATTTTAAACAGTTAAACTGTAAAAAAAAATCTCTCATTTTATTCAGCAAATTTTAGAATTCACCCTCCCAATGAAGTGTTGGCTAACGAAATGGAATTCTGTAAACATAATTTCTATAGGAAGGAGAACAGTACATTCTCCCTACACTTCTACAAAGGCAGCATTACGTATCACACTGTGCAGTCGGCATACTGAATTGTGCATATGGGTTTAGTCAAGCCCTTAATGTATGTATAACATACCTATGCCCAACCACTATGTGTATCATTTATACAACAAGACTAAATTCTAGACTATAGGCAGCATTGAGTGGCTGTGTTCTGATGCAGAATTGATTGTACTACACTTGAACAGTGCAAACGGATAGGTGAAACTGAATACGCCCTCGGCTAGTCTTGCAAGAATAAATTGGTGCTTTTTGCGGTTAATCCCAAATTCAGATCAGCCCCACTTTTATAGATGAATTAAATATACAGTACATGTGATTGGAACAGTTATCCGTTGAAATTATTTCAAGAACAGAGAGATTACCTGAAGCAGATACCTAAACGATTACATTGGGCAGCAGCAGCAAGTAGATACAATTTGAATAATGGGCAATGGGCATGATAGGAGCAACTAATGTTGGGCACCTGGAATGAGATGGTGTGACCTCTGCAATGAGTCCCCCATCATGTTATCAGCAAACCTAGTGTCACGCACACATGCCTGAAATGTGAGGCCCGGTTTCTTTTTTTTTTAATACACGTTTCTGGTTTTGTGGGTTGAGTTTCAGATAAATTAGATGTCTAAATCTGGTTCCATGGCCTACATTTATAAGTAGGGAGATTGCAGGGAGATTGAAAGGTGGGGATGTTTTTTAAGCACTCAGTTTCATTTTACATACTGGAGAAGGTAACCTTAAATCTGATTGGTTGCTATGGGAAACATCCCCACTTTACAATCTCCCTGCATTCTCACTGCTTTGTAAAATTAAGCCCATGTCACTTACCCACTAATGTTATTGTCATATGTTTTACCCTGCAGTTTTCACAAACCATAATGATCACAATATAATATGATATTTTGCTCAGTTTTGAATATATGAAGACAATTAATTTAATTTTTTAGAGCTAAACAAAACTTTTCCATATTACAGGACAACTAAGAATAAAGAAATCCACATGAATCATAGAAAAATAAAATCAGTATGTGGTAAAAGTGGGCAAACACAGAAAATCCCCATCTTTGTATGGTACTTGCAGGTGCACTTTTTTGTCCTTTTAAAAGAAAAGAATAATTAAATGTGTTCATGGGGTTTATACACATGCAAAAACATCTGTTAAATATGTTTTAATATTTTAATGCTATTTGTTAAGTGGTAGCTTATGTAAAATGGCTATATATATATATATATATATATATATATATATATATATATAATAGAAGACAGTATATATACACACACAACGTATATACTTGAGTATAAATCAATCCGAATATAAGCCAAAAAACTGAGATAGCTTATTGACTTGAGTATAAGCCTATCCCTCAGTCTGTCTGTCACCCCTGTGAAAAGCTTGTGTCACTCATGTCACTGATAAATCACTGTCCCCCTAGGACTGATTTGTCTCTGGTCTCTATGTCCAGCTCCTCTAGATCTTCCCCTATATATCTCTATTGTCCCCCTTTTTCCCATGTGCAGGGTTAATAAAAGACATAAAAGGCAATGTAAAGCTCCTGTGCCATGGTGTAACCCATACAGCACACTATCATACCTGTGTCACCTCTGTGGACTCAGGGTGGATGAGTGGCATGCTGCATGCCTGTGTCACGCTCTCTCCCTCCTTTTCCTTAGCTCCATCTTAGCTGTGAGCAATGTGTGCTGCTCTGGTATCTGGGGACAGAGAGGAAACTCCACACAACAGGAGACATAATAAGGCTGCAAGCCAGACCATGCCAACTGCACTTAGAGTGACTGATCTGGCTTTAAACAGCAGTGGAGCGAATGAAGTTATATAGAGCCGGCTCATCGGGATTAGGCTATGTGGAATGATGACTGTAATATAGATACAGACCCAGCAGCACATCCCTGCACCATCCAGGACAATCACTCAAGTATAAGCCGAGGGGGGGCACTTACAGCACAAAAAAATATGCTGAAAAACTAGGCTTATACTCGAGTATATATGGTGTGTGTGTGTGTGTGTGTGTATATATATATATATATATATATATATATATATATATATATATATATATATATATATTCTGTGTGTTGCAGTCACTTACCAGACTTATTATCAGGGATTTATATATATATATATATATATATATATATATATATATATATATACATAGACATATATTATAGTTTCTCTTAAATGGATTTTTTGTTGTGGGAAAAAATAATTGTAACCTACTGTCTCAATGCTATTACTGACAATATGCTTTATTACACATTCAAAATAGAATTATTATGATTGCGTGTAGAAATGTGTGCTGCAAAGAAATTGATGGTCTCTAATTGGATACATTAATTATCCTTTGCAAGAACCTGATAGTAACACACTGTCTTTGCTCAAGGTCAAGAATTTAACCAGCATTTGTTATTAATTATTATACGGAGCTTCAGTATATTAAAACTGTCTAGTAAGTTGTGACACAGTATAGATTTTCTTTTTCTTTATTGTTATTGAGTAAAAGGAGAAGACATAACTCGAAGAAGTAGTAACAGTTTCTGTGAAATTTAAATGAAGTAACTTGAGGATTAATCAATATCACTGAATCATGTTATTTAACACTATTCACATCAGGTTTCATAATCCTAAAACCTAGGCAGCATCATCAGTTATAATTATGAAGGAGTGTTACAAGATATTGCTGCCAGCGAGAAATGCGCAGAGCACTGAGCTGCCAAGTTTTCTTTTACTTTCTTTCTAATAATGTGTTCCTTTTTCTGTGCTAAATGTATTTATTTATAAAACGCCATCATATTACGTAGCGCTTTGCAATTTGTATCAGACAGAATGGGTGGGGAAGGGGGCCCTGCACGCGGGCTTACATTTTGAGGAGATTGATACATAGGTGCAATGACACATACACTAGGGACAATATGGTCAGCTGGCAGTTCAAAATCGCTATGTTTTTGTGGGGGAGGAAACCCACGCAGACCAGGGGAGAACATATAAACTCCAAACAGAATAAGGGCCTATATTTACTGAGCAGGGGGGTTGCAAAGTGGGGATGTTGCCCATAGCAACCAGTCAAATTCAAGCTCTCGGTTTCATTTTACATACTGGAGAATTTAAGCTGGAATCTGGTTGCTATGGGCAACGTCCTCTCTTTCAATCTCCCTTTTTAATCGATATCATTATCTCAGGGCTGCTAGGCTCTGAACCATCTCTGCTGCCTAAATATTCTAAAGCACTACACTACAAGTCTCTTGGATACCTGTGGAAGATATGTTATATAGAGTATACAGAGGGCCTGATACAGAATTGTGTGTCCATGGTGGATTTTTGTGCATTCAAACAGGTGAATGGCTCTGTACATGCCCATATGCTTGCAGTGATGACTTGTATACATTTGCACATAAGAAATGTTATATTTAAAGTTTGGCAATGGGTGTTTGAACGTGGGCTGGTGATCAAACTGAAATGAACTGTGTTTTGGAAGTAATGCTTATGTATTGATTGAAAAGACTTGGCAAATGTTTGTCCTTTTGTACTTCCTACGCAGTCATAACAACTGAAATCCCTTAGAGGAGAGCATGCAGCAGTTTTCAGAGGCGGACAGAAGATCTCATATAATTCTCTATAAGCCCGGTGCCTTGCCCTTGTTCCAATAAATAAAAACTTTTTTTTTCCTTTATCTACATAAAAATGTATAATATACATTTGAAATATCAAATGGTTTTTCAAATGAATATGATCTTTTATTGTAACAAAAGTGACACAGACAAATATAAAGGCTTTCATTGAAATGTTGCATTAAAGTGAATCAACAATCAGCTTTTTGTCTGATCATTGCAAGGTAGTATTAAAAGCAGAGATTGAATGCTTGGTTGTTATAATGTTTTGTATTTAAATGTTTTAGATAATGCATGTTCTAAACTCTAATTAAATCTGTCATAATGACACAATACAATGTTGACTTCACAACATAATATCTTAAAGGTGTTCTTTCAATATGATATCAAGTTGTCATAATTCCTTAGAACGTGCTGGTAGATCACTGGGAGTGTTTTAATAAATGGATCTAGTGAGCTCTTCAAGGCCAAAAGATTACAACAACAAAAACAACATCAAAATATAAACCGTTTTGTCTAATGATGATTTGAACATTTCGGACCCGAGTCGCAGTTTTCTTGCAGTGGATACGCAAACCCTCAGCTTAGTGTCATCCCATTGAAGTGAGACCTCGCACTGGCCCTGGTCACACTCATATACTGTACGACCTGAAATTTCTTATTGATACCATGTGTAGAACTGTAAAAAAAAGACTGAATGCACAAAAAGCTTATCTCTTTTACACTTACTCCAACAGAAACGGATCTATGATTTTCTCTGCTGCCTAACACTCTGCACTGATCTGTTTCCACCTGCTTCCACTTAATATGGCAGTGCTGTTCCTGATTGAGTTTGGTATATATATATATATATATATATATATATATATATATTATATATAAAACAAAAAATAAAAGCACAAGGAAAGCACACAATAGTGCACTAAAAAATATATTTAGAGGCGCTTCAATGTGTCACTATATTATTCGTACCATAAATCTGATAGAAACAAGTAAAACATAAAATTTGCAAAGCTTTTAGGTATTACCCTTCCACACAATCTCTTTTGGTATCCTGCTTGAATGTTGAAGGGCTTGTATACTACAGGAAGGCTTTGGACATCAACGCGAATCTCCTAATCTCCTACGCGCTTCAGTTATAGTTTAGTATTGTATATAAATTATATATATATATATATATATATATATATATATATATATATATAATTTTTTTTTTTGCCTTTTTTTCTGTCCGGGTACTGCATTCCATGCCGCCACTATTCAAATACTGTCGATGTTAATAAGTAATGACTATATTTAACACTTAGGAAGTTCACAATATGTCAGTTATGTGAAATGAGCCAAATAAGTCACAGTATACAAACAGAGCAGAGTTTAGTAGGTGGAAGATAGATTGCCTTCACTGTTAGCTTTTGTTCTAAAAAGCAACAAGGGAATGAGGGAATTGTGTCAAATCCATTCATAAAAGGAATAACATGCCATCCGAAGAAGGCAATTGAGGTCCTGTGATACAATCAGTATACAGAGTGACTGTCACTTAGGTTTTATAACACATAGCTATAGCTGTGTAACATAAGTTCCCTTCTGTGTTTATGTTTGGAGTGGTTACATGTGTAGAAATTGTGTAAAAATATATAAAAAGAATTTAATGAATATTTTCATATGTCTGATTCTGAAAATGCACAATAACAAAAAGCATTACTATCATATAAGAGCTCATAAGACCAAAAATGATAGTACATAAAATATATGTAATACAATTTTTATGTGTAACAGCCTTCAATAGATATTATGGTACATATTATTAGGAATTAGAACACTAACAACTTAGGAATATTAAAATCTATATTACATTTTCAAAATAACACAGCACATTCAAGGCTCTGGTGTAGTAGCAGGCCAAGTTGGCAGGTGAAACACCAGTCAAGTCTGAATTGTAGCTGTAATAGGAGAAAATGTAACTTCTGGCTAATGCTTCCTTTCTACATCCCAAATATGTCAGGAGGTTAACCGAGGTAAGTGGCTGCCCCCATAGGATACTAAATGCAATTTTCCCAACAGTAAGTGGGCATTTTATACCCAGTAATTATGCTCAGCAAGTTAAATATTCTCCTGGCTAGATATGGCGTACACGAGTGGTATATTTATAACAGTAATTAAGTTACACTAATGATATTGTATGTAGTTATTAAAATGTCTCCGAACTGTGTCTGTGTACATACTGACAAAGAGAAGAAGAAAGGAGCAACCAGTTATCAAATTAATTAAAAGGTGCTACCATATAGTAACGACAAAACAAAGACTCAGAGGAGTCAAGAACAAGTAGTTATTTCTTCGGCGCACACTCATCTCAATATTAAATCACCAAAATTAACACACTTACAAACAATTCAAACTGAGGGTAACCTATACCCATCACCTGCACTAGCGAAATATTGGTAGTTATTTATTACAGCATGGTCTGTCAGATTTAAAAAAAACAAATAGCAGCTTAATAGTTTGCCCAGTTTACTCCTTACCAGCCCAACGTATTGTCCTAAATATGCCCTAAAAAATACATTTCATTTCTTTTCAACAGTGTGAACCGGTCTCCCTGACCCTATATTAACCATCTGATACATAAGTAAAGCAATAGTTACACAGTATCTATTATTTATATACGACAGGCAGTTCAAATCATCAAATGATCTTTCTATCATTATGGATCACAGACTTGCCATATATCATATTCTTGATTTTAAAGAAATATGGAAGTTTTGCATTACCTGTCTTTCCACTCCCTGTACTGTCTTTGTATGTATGTCATTGTCTTCTAAAAAAACATTTCTCATATATATATATATATATATATATATATATATATATATATATTTTGAAATATTTTAGAAGTTTACGATTTTAAATATTTATAAAATCACAGAATTTAAGTTTATTCCTGTTTTAGTGGTAATTAAACAGTGTTGTGACTATTGTATCTATCTTCCAAGATATAATTATCCACTTATATATATTTCCAGGTGGTTCTAGCCCCCTCCTACTTCAACATACCCCTCGGCAGCATATCTATTACCACCCATTCCACTTTTTTACATAAAAGAATGAGTGCATTTGGTACAAAATTGCGTAGTATACACGTAACCCCATACTTTCAAATCTTTATGAGTATGGTATAATTGTAGCAAATTGTTACCATTGTTGATCACAACAAATCATGCATAGACACACAGCATGACTTATCCACTGGGCGCAAATGGTGTTCTAACTATACAATCTTATATAGTTTTGATCTTTATTCATGTAAAAAGTTTGTAACTTCAAAGTATAGACTGTTAAATGACTCTGATCATCAGATGAACGGTCTATGCCTCTCAATGGTTTCCTACACAATATAATCTTCCTTGTTGTGCCCAATACTGCTCCTTCCACTAAATAATATGTGTGTGTACTTAAAAGAAACATAGAAAGTGACAGCAGATAAGAGCTACATGGCCCAACATACACAGGCCCATCTCAGACCCACGTTAAAGAAAGATGTGATATTCACCCTCTTGGTTCCAAAAGACACCATTAACTAATCAGCAAATAGAAATAAATATAGTTAATATGGGCCAACAGACTGACCTATGAGAGAAACCAGGGAAGTTTACAATCTCTGGAAAGCTCTGGAACCTTTCAAATGCCTTATGACTTTGCTCGTGACAGGAGACACACAGGGATCATTACTGACCAACTCTCTTTTCAGCCTGCTGCACGTCTCCACCACTAGCTGTCATGCCTATAAGATAATACCACCTGGGTATGGCTTCCTGTGTTCCTCCACAATTCTTTTTCTTGCCTATATAGGACTTTGTGCCAATAGCCATTACCTACTGCCCACCAACCAAAATGGGCCTAGCATTGATCAGGCCTAACCAGGCGCTAGGCCTGATCAATGGACTAATGCCCAAACCAATATGGGCCTAGTGCTCATACTCTAGCAAGGGTTCTAGCATCTGTTACTCTAAAGGGCCCAGTGTTCCAAAGTTTCTATGGAACATTTTGCCATATGCGTCATCGGTCTAGTGCACGGTAATACTAATATTGCCTAGAGCCTGTCAAGGGAATATTGGTGGCCGTGATTCTAGCCTCTACAGTCCTATGCTTTTTGCATGGGCTGAGAGTGGAAAAAAGTCACACCTTCCTGGGACCCTCTTACTGTGCGGTTACTGAGCCAGTGATGTGGCAAGCCGTGATTGGTCCAACACAGAGCAAATTGATTGGCTCATAACGTTTATATCCACTGGAGGAATTTTGGACAGAGGGACGGATGTTATACAACATTAGAGACTTGCAAAAAGTTTACGTGTTACATATATGTTGCTGATCACTGTAAATGTGTTCTAATAGACTTCTAGTATAGTCATTTTCATTGTCTAGTGTGTGAGCAGCTTAAAAAAACGGAAATAAAACGCCTTTTCAACGCTGGGGAACGATAACGTTCCGAATTTCAGATTGATAAATGACATTATTCCCTGTTAAAAATAAATAAATAAAAGTTAAAAAAATAAAAAAAAAACCCCTACTTACCTATCACCAGTTTTAGGGTGATTGTTCTAGTGAATGTTGTTCTTCTAGTGAAGGTTGTTTTCCCAAGGGAAAATCGCTGGGCATCCAATCTAGTTGCTAATTTTTCTCCCTATACAGCGTAAGAATCTGATCTTTTTTTATCAGTTACATTGTCAACAAATTACAATCTGGAAATATTTCGATTTTCACCACTTGTTGTACTACACCATTGTCATTATTATATATAATGTGGTAACTAAAGTCTAAAGTTTTTTTATAATTTTTTTTATAAAACATCATGCCTTCTGTCTCTGTAGAATTATTTTTGAACATTTATAAATATTTCTTGTCACATGCATATCTTTGTAATTTAGCTGTATAAGCTAATAGTATCAGGCACATACAGGTGGTTATATGGAACATCAGTGGTATGGTAAGATGCTTTCACTGAGCTGAGCACTAAACTATATCTGAGTGATGACTTTTAGGAACGTCGGAGTTGAAGATGTGAAAACTTTGTTTATCATAATGACTGCAGTCTTTCTATCATTTCATGTTTTCAGTTGACTAAACATAACTGCTTTTGGCAAATGAACTGGAAAATACTTTACCTAACTGTATATGTGAATGACATGAAGTCAAACTGTGCATAAAAAGGCTTTGAGCTAAAATAACCAAAATTTCACATATTAGGAGCATTCTCACCAGTATGAATTTGCCAACTGCTAGTGTCACATCATTATGTCTCTTACTGATAGCATTTAATTGTGAAGTGATATTTTCTTTTTAGTGACACTGTGTAGGAAGATGANATTCTCAGGCAGTCATGTGTAGGACGATAAAATTGACATTTAATAACTGAACACAGACATGTTCATTATAGTGTTAATATTAAGAATGCAGTAGGTAAAATGGACTAATCTATAATACACTGGGTTAAATGCTTTCTTTTATTACTGTACATAGTTATGCAATCTTTTTTAGTGGAAAATCTGTGAGCGATAATTGTAACTGTAATTGTAGCTTTTCATTTCTGAAAGCATGGAAAAGAATTATCAGAGGTCAGGGGAGAAATATTTAAAGCAGAAATTATCCTCCTTTCAGACCTTTTTGTTTTTCGATTTGCATAATATTATAGGTTAGAACAGAAAGAACATGGCAGAACATTCCAAGGTATGGCCACAGCCTCCATGAATCCATCAGCGGCCTTATTCTGATGTATGGTAATGATAATGTGACGCTTCATTTTCTATGCTCGCTGTTGCTTTACCTTTGCTCACTTTAATTTACATTGTTAAGAACTGATTTAGGAATATTAATTATTTAAGACTTAAATCTGAAATTTGTGATTTTATTTCACTGAAAACTTTCCATGGTTGTCAAAGCCAAAAGATGTAGTAAGTTTCTTTAATTTGTGTTTATTGAAAGAACAGGTTGTCGAAAGAACATAGCCACGCCGCAGGTGGGAACATAACAGCAGGTATAAAGTGGACAGCAAGAACAAGTCAACATAACAATACAACAATAAGGGGAGGACTCCAGGGTTAAGACCAGTGCATG
>JABWIB010000176.1:137854-156773 GCA_016617825.1 Platyplectrum ornatum | reverse complement strand
GCCACAGATGAGAAGATCAGCATTATATATCGCATCCGCCTGGTTTCCATGCTTTAATCTGAATCAGGTCCATAATGTTCTTACTGCCACTTCTAAATTTTGACTTCGAAAAAGCTAGAATATAGCACTTCACAAACACAAAAGGTGCCCAGTTTTTGAAATACAATTAAAGAAGCCAAGTAACATTTCCGTTCCCGGATTCCTGTAATTTCAGTGTCCACTGCTGGGTTGAGAGAAAATGTATATAATTTACAAAATGCTGATAGTTAATATGGAATATTAAGGCAGCTGAACAGCACAGACAATAAGAAATAAACAGGGTACACACTGAAATCTGTCAAATATTATAACCCAATCTGCTCTCTAGTTTCCTATGGACCATTTAAAAAACTACTGAAATTATATCTTTGCTGCAGAAACATACTCAGCCACAAGATGGCCTTATACAGAAATATAAATGGGAATCATTTCAGTGAAGATTGTGTGTNAATACACATTGAACATTTCTACAGAATCAGTAAATTATTGATTGTGTAAAAGTAGGAGTTCATAAAAGCCAATCAGTCAAAGCAATGCAGCTTCAGCCTATTCTGCAACATCGACTGACAGTAACTGCTGGAAAGATTTTGGAACTATCTGAAGATNATCATCAGATAACCTNCTNTGTCAACCCTGCTTTTGAAAGAATAGAGGGGATAGAGTTTGGAAGAGGAGTGTGTCTGATCTTTGATCAGATTGTGAGTGTCTATTATATAGTCTGTTACTTGTGGTCTGCATAGAGGCAGCGATCTGGTTGGTGGCTTTCTAAGTGCAAACTCTATCCCCTCTATTCTTTCAAAAGCAGGGTTGACACAGGAGGTTATCTGATGATCATCTTCAGATAGTTCCAAAATCTTTCCAGCAGTTAGTCAGTCGATGTTGCAGAATAGGCTGAACAGTCTAATCCTACATTTAAAAGTAGTGGTCTAAACTGTGGTTTTTGGGGGTATTATTTGGTAGCATATCCGATCTGGATCTGTGTTCAATTATTTATGTTTGGAAATTTTGGCTGATCTTAGTTAACCATTATTTCGGGGAGGTTGTACATTTATTTTGGTTTCTGATACTGGTACTGATTGATTTAACTGTGGTGTTTCTGTTTTCTTTCTCAATTTCCCAAGCTGTATGTTTAAATCAAGGGCAGATTGAATGGGTAAAACAGGAATAATTGGTATTCATGTTAATTGGTATTAATGACGTTTAACTGTCACCCCCGNGGTATTCATGTGTAAACTACAAATCCTGAGGGATAGGGTGACCCTATAGTGAGCTCCCTGCACCCATGTAATTACATTACCTCTCAGCTATAGACTGAAAACAGAGCAATAATATAGAATGACACATCTGCTGATGTTAGTATGCAAAATATTTATTTATTACTGTAGGGCTCTTGACTTTTACAACACTTTTTAACACTTGTCTAGGCTGATGCACTTAGAAAGCCACCAACCAGATCGCTGCCTCTATGCAGGTTTTATGTTTTGTCTTATAACATATAAAATAACCACAGAGACATAACACGGGGCAGCAGGATGTCTGGAATATTTTAACAAATTTTGGCTAATAAATGCGAAAATAACTTTTTTTTCTCTATCAGGTCTAGTTTTTATTTTTTACCCTACTCATCTTCATTTGGCTACATTACATTGTGAATCAACTGTGTACATGGGCTATAATATTATTGTGTTTTAGGGGAATTTAACAAATTTTATTTTATTCATATAAGAAGCGAAGAATAATAATCGATAAAGAGTGCATGACACATAAACAAAACACAAACATATACTCAATATTGAAAATACAAAGATTTTGCAAGAAAATTCAACAAATAAAATTACATTTCTCTTCGAGTCATTTTTCCGTATTAGAATGAAAAAAAATATATGGACTGTCATTCACATGCACACTCTTATAAACGTCATGCACTTTGACCTAAGTGGGAACACCCCAAAACTCAATAGCTTCAAACTATAACTGATTTTTGANTTTACTGCTTGATATGTGGGCTAGTCTTCATAATTAAGTAATAACCCCCAGATTCTCAACATATTATGTTCTTTTTCCTTTCCAAAAATCCATGCTTGTTGTTATCTTCCTCACATCACTTCTAACTCCTCTAGTTATTTCTAGCTATTTTAGATACACATTTAATACCAAAGATCACTTATAATTTTTTAAGGCTGTTGAATTTTTTACCAGTAACCTAAGGATGTCACATGACATGCTTACCATGGTTGCTCTCAAGACACNTCTTCTGTTTGAACACTAGCCATGCCATCTCTGGCTGGAATTTTNACAACTGCAACATTATCACGAGTCAATGTAAAAAGAGTACACCAAGAGAGATTGTATTACAAAGGAAACCAAGTAAGACTGCTTTGTAGATAATGCATGACCATGCCACATTGGATATGTACAGATACTGTATTNGAGATGCTACATAGGCTGCACTGCACAGGACCTAAGGAGTTCCCGGCAGAGACAATACTGAAGACACACGGAGAAGTCTGGAGAGACAGCAGATGAGAGGAGGAAGGGCATGACACAAGGAAAGAATGCTGCTGAGTGCAGAGGATGTGCTTGGCCAATTGCTACTGAAAATACGCATNGAGAGANNTTGCCAGAGTTAGACTTTTGAGAATCTGTGTCANAAATGATGCCAGGATTGATCCGAGAAGATGGCAGGTAAGTCCACAATTAGTCAGGAGATCAGCTTTTCCCTCTCATGACTTACACTCATGAGTTACACTCTCATGGGCAAAACCATGTTGAATTGCAGGGGAGGTAAAATAAATGTCAGGTAAAATGCATGCAGGGAGAATACTTTATTGTTGCATGTTGCACACAGATACTGACCAGCGTTACTGTTACACTGTTATTAGACTAGGACTAGGAAACATCAGCTGTCACCTGTTATGCTGATTGCAACTAATTAAATTTACCTCCCCTGCAATTCAACATGGTTTTGCCCATGAGAGTGTAATAGTCATGAGAGTGAAAAGCTGAATCTGGCCCTTAGTCAGGAGATACAAAAAATACATCACAAGAGACCATACTGCAGAGGGTGCCTGTAGAGGCCATGTTGCAGAGGACACTCCCTATACTGAGTCCTAAGGTACTAGTACCCTTCTATGCACAGACGTTAGGATTGCATGATCATAAGTCCATAGAGGAGAAATGGATTTAACCTCCAAAGGGGGTGATCGTTATGATGTCTATGGTCTAGTGATATTGGAGTGTAAAGGAAGACTAAATCCATATTGAGATCAGTGTGAATTACATTGGATGCATACAAAATTGCTGTGTATGGAGTCACAAGGAGATTTGAGGTTACAAAGTGAAATTAGTGAATGGAATTGAATACATAGTGAGATTAGCATGTATGGCGTATGATGTTTATAGATATTAGTGTGACTTGATCAAGATAGGACTAGATCCAGACCTATGTGTGAACTTCCACTATTAATAACAGACCTGCTTACACAAGTGTCTGTACATAATAGTGGGGCTGGGGAGTTCACAAGCAACAACACAACACTAGCAGATGAAAGTGTATATTCCCAATCTCCCTTTTTTTTTTTCATTATATTACTAAACATAATTCTGTAAACAGGGCTGCCATCAGTACAAGCGGGGCCTGGGACTGACGAAGTTCATAATTTTGAGCCCCCCCATGTGACACCATGACGACTTGACCATTATTGGCATCTAAGGGAGTTCAGGCCTGCACCTGTATTCCGTCTGCTGCCCCTGCATCCCAGTAACATGGCGCCGATACTCAGGAGGCCTGACTACCCCTTCTGATGGCGACACTGCACGCATGTAAATAATAAAGAAAAAAATTATTAGACTTGAAAGGCAGAATATGAGGAGTAAAAATAAAACTGANATATAACCCTGGTGTGTATATTGTGAGAGGAAAATGAATTGGTTTACACCTTATTTACACCTTATACTACTATATAACTCAATAAAATACTTTATTATAACTTATAATGTCTTTACATACTGAGGTGGTATTTTATTTATGAAAAATGCTAAATTATTAATAGATTTATATACCAACTGGGGGTGGAAATGATATTGACCGGCATGGTGGATAGGTTCTCTCAAACCAGGTGTTGGTGGTCCCCCATCCAGATACTTACTAGGCCCATTACAGTATTAATTCCAAGATTCTATGATTTGCATTAATTCCAATAAAATTGTCAGATATAATATTCTTGGTACTTTTTGTGTTCACTACTGCAATATTTTTTTTTACGTACGTCTAAGTCAGTCTGATCCAGAGAGTTGGATTGTGGACCAGGTAAAAAATTTTTTATTAAAAACATATTCGGCAATGTTATAGCTCACATTATGGGACTCCAAATTTGTTACTGTCATTAAAGCAGAATCCTCACATAACCTCTGCAAGAGTATCAATTAATTTATTCTTTCTCCAATGAGATTTTTATCATCCGACATTAGGACTAACAGAACAGTTTATATGTTCTTATCTCAGCTGCTGTTTCACCCTGTAAGCAGAATCAGAAAGGTTATTTTAAAAGGCTCCATAGCATTGCATTGGGGCTGCAGCAAACAGAGGCTGATAGATTGTTATCTAATGAATAAAATGAATTATAACATTAATGTGCCAATGAAAAAGTTAATTGAAAATCATTTCATGGATATTTTAAATATCTGCTTTATGTGTCACTTTTTCGTAGATGTATTTACTCTTTATGCTGCNTTAAATTGCCATTGATAAAAGTACCTGTAATATAATATTATCCATGGGATTTATGCCAGAATCCAGCAAATTTCTCAGTTTGCTTATCATATAGTCAGCACCCATTAACACTGAACCACTCAGTCTGTATACATTTGTGTATGTTACTGTAGGGGTACAGGGTTTACCTGTACCATGGTCCCTTCATGTGAATAGGGCTCAATCAACAGCTAGTCAAGCTTTTAATTTAAGCTATTATTGCAATAATTATTCCAGAGGATTACAAAGAAAGCTTTAACTAATTGTCTAATAATTCAATCCATAAATTTACATATCAGGATATTAATAGTTTGCAGAACAGTATAACATACAAAACATTATCATAATATATTGCGAAATTGATTTCATGCAGAGTATAATGTTTCATGTGAGTATAATGTGCATAACTATTCTAAAACTTTATTATCTGTAAATGCTCTATCTGATGTGTAGAGGGCAGTCTCTAAATGTTAACTGAAAATTAGTATGTTTTTCCAAAATAAGAATAAAAACTATAAAATATTCTGACAAGGCAAGACAAAACAAAGATAGCATTATGGACTGTCCCATAGTCTTGGTAGCTGGAATGTTGCAAAACATGAATGTTATGTTACGGATTAACACCTTCCCGCCCTGCACCGTATATATACGGCACAGTGGGAAGGTCTGTAATGACGTTTAACTGTCACCCCCGTGGCATGTCACTGACAACTGCCGTCTTTACTGCTGCTGGGAGGGGACCAAAAATATTGAAGCCCCATCCCCCCCGACAAAAGCCGCGATTGGCTAGTCGGCTTTAAAGGGAAAGAAGACTGACATATCTTTAAGATCAGTCAGTCTTCTAAGAGTAGGCACAGCTCCTTTGCTTATTTTCCACAATCAGGCAATTAGTAGCCTGTTTGTGAATGAATAACTGCAGGATCTGTGTAAAAAAATTAAAAAAAAAAATAATTAAATAATTAAAAAATAATAAAAATAATAATAAAAACTATTAGAAAAATAAAGACATAAAAAAGTTAAAAAACTAAATCTATCGTGTCCGTGTGGGTTTTTTGTTTCTTTTTTACTCTACTTACAAAAGCTGGCATAGTGATAACGGCAGTTACTATGTTCAGCTTTTGTGAATGAAACTAATGTTTCCAGCATTAAAAATTTCTAAAGTCTGCAGAATCAGGGGATTACATTTTAAGTTTTGTCTTCCGGTTAACATCGGTCCAGAACAAAATGGATTAACATGTAAAATTTGCTTTAAAAAAGGGAAGTTTTAACATTGTACTCATATTGCTTTAATTCTTGTTAAANCCTGATGTTATTTGGTCCCAACTCGATTGCATAAAATATTTCCTCAGACCATAGCTCTGTGTTGGAGATATGGAAACTCGTAAGGCTCCTTTATTCATATATNGTGGGAATTCCCAATCTCACAAGATTTTTTGAAATGGGTTCTAGATACAACAAGACATCTGACGGGAGAAGAAATTCCTTGTGGTCCTGAA
This sequence comes from Platyplectrum ornatum, assembly GCA_016617825.1. NCBI lineage: Eukaryota > Metazoa > Chordata > Amphibia > Anura > Limnodynastidae > Platyplectrum > Platyplectrum ornatum. The sequence goes on along the minus strand of JABWIB010000176.1, from coordinate 150,488 downwards.
TTTTGACTCCTCCATTTCCTTGTAAAAGATATTCTTGTTGCGACACCTTAGCAATGCAGCAATAACTGTGATTCCAGTTTTCCTGAAGGCTACCTCGCCCCTTTATACAATAATGGGTCAGTAGACTAGATTACTGCCTGTTCATGGATGANATTANCTTATTGCAAAGGATAATTATCATTTTCTAGGTTTCATATCTATATAGTTATGTTGGACAGAATTCAATGAAACTGCTACATTCTTATGTAACCTCCTTTAGTTGAAGTTCTCACCCCTTCCCCCTCCTTCCATTTCAGTGTGATAAGCTTGCTCCTGTGCAGAAAGTAAGTAATGCATAGGTTTCACCTGCATAGGGGTTCTGGGAGCAGGGGGACCAAAGGCTGGAAGCATGAAATGAAGCAGAGTGCTAAGCAACAGGGGGTACATGAGAGAGTGTAGTGCAGGCAGCTGTGGCAAATGAAAAAGCCTTGGCTCCCCCGCTGCTAGGCAACAGCCAGGGGTACGAGAGCTGGCCAGTCACAGACCTCCCATTCCTGCTGCTAACTAACAGCCAGGATAGGGGTCTNTGAGATCAGCCGCATACCAGTGTGAGCACTTTGCCGATCCCTGCTATAGTGAATGGGCCCCCATTGACTCCAGCGCCCAGTCGCAAGTGCAACTTCTGCGATCCCTGTGGCTATGCCACTGATGGAACAGATGTTCCACTCACAGACACTTTGTCAGCGAAAAGAAGTGGTAGCCTTTGTTTGCTGAGACCAGAATGTGTTTTCTACTATTCCAGGGCACACTTTAGTAGTATATAACTATTTTTTGTNAAATATATTTATTGAAAGGTTGNATGGAGGTAGTACATAAACAATGGACCCAAAATGGGCCATAAGAATAAAAACAATTTTAAAAATACAAATACGTGTACAACAAAAACAGCATGTGTAGACAAGAGCAACCAAGCGGAATTGTGATAAAGTTTAGAATTAATGACTGTCCAATCTGATCAATCTGGTTTCATAACAATAATATTTAATGGACATGTGCAAATGAAACAGAATAAAAACATTTGTAATATGGCTGCAGTAATCAGAAAAATACCAACAACAATGAAACAGAATATCCAACATCAACATTACAGAACATCAGAACCTAAATACATATTTCAGCAATAAGTGAGATATAGTAAAAGTGAGAGAGAGAGTGAGAGACAGAGAGACATTATATCATCATTACATTACCACACATATTCATCTGCACAGATGAGAAGAGATGTCTCAAGGAATCCCCTAACTTGCCCTATGTTGCAGGCTATTCTTATACACAATTGTATGGGATGGTCCAACTGTACTGAACTTCTGACTAAGTGAGTTTTATGGCCTCTCTGCAGATCCTCTGTGTTCTTCCTTATCACAGGTGGTATTTCTATATATCAGTGTTCACGGTGACCATATAATGTACATGGTAATTAAGTGACTGTTATCTGGACAGAAGAAAACTATTGACAAATTTCCCCCTTTGTCTTGAAATCTGGGTTCTCGCAGTGGCAATGGGACACTTTTTTTTATTTTAATTCCAGTCATATTAGTAGCAATCCGGATCTATTTTTGTGCTTTATAAATAATATGATCCTAATTTGAAACAGACTTTGAACAGATGTTTTGCATGCAATGTAGAATCTTATGATAAATAATAACTGATTGGAACCAAAGTTTTATAATGTGCTATATGGGTATATAGTGCCTTTACATCCAAAACTAGAAAACCACAAGGGAGTATCATGTTGCTCCAAATTAAAAATCTGTGTTATCTGTAAAATTACAAGGACGAGCACAAACTTTTTGTGCAAATAAAAATCAATACAAGGTGACAAATACGGGATTGGGACAACCAGGTGTTAAAAAAAAATGCTAAATTTCCTTTTGATATCACTTTGATATCACTTTTTCTATAGATATTCCAGGAACAAAGAAGATAGAAGAAAGTTGGAGATGTGGAGATATNATGGGAAGACTAGCCAGAAAAGAAATGGAGCTCATATAGGTGCCACACATTGGAACCAGGATTACATGCTGCTTTTGAACTAAAGTCGAGATTTTAATGTTTTAATATTCACAGATAAATTGGCTTACTGTGAATAGATTTTATACAGTAGTTTTAATAACTTTAACATTATACACGTCATGGTATTGTATGATAGCCCTAATTTTACACTTATTGCACTTAGTCGCTTTATTTTTAATTTGTACTGTCTCCTTAAAGCAAAATGTATTTTAGTAAACACACACTGATTCACTTTAAAAAAGATTNTTTTTTTATTCACAAATAACAGAAGATCACCTTTCCTTTATAAATCAATGAAAAATCACATTTGTTCGTCATAATATTTAGCTTTTTATTGCTTTTAATGATTTTCNCTTGGCTGTTATTCTCCATATTACAGACTGGGATCTATAAAAGAACATTTTCTCATTAAATCTGTATATAACTATCACACTGGATTATGAGTTTTATGTGCCTTTTCTATTTTTTATCAATTGGTATATGTTTTTAAATTTATTTTTTAAAGTTGTTTTATAAAATGTTTTGTAAGAATGGTTAAGATTGTAACATTGAATGGACCATCAGACTGTTTTTAAATCAAGAAGGAATAAAAAGAAGAGTTTACCATAGTACCCGGTATTCAACTTGAGAAAGTCTACATAGCTAGCTCNGGTACCACTATTAGCTGGTAATTGTTACATCTCTCCATACTCCCAGGATGTTTGTTTAGTACTATGCATCGCAGTTTATCAGGTGCTGGAACTATAAGGTGAACCACTACCTACACATCCAAATAATCTACAGATACTCGCTAAGTGCTTGATGTTTATTTATTTTTTTTATTTTATAGTGTTTTCATTTGTTTATATAAGATTAGGATAGTCTTTTTGTGAACAGCATAGAGATGCTCTATAAGGTTATAGACATTACGGGCAACATTCAATGCCAGACAANGACAGGAAAAAGCTGGTCACGNGCTTTACAGTACGGTACTGAAAACACATCTTTTTATACGTTGGTTTGGAGTTTGTTTGGCAAAAATGCTTGTTGGTTTTGGATATGGATTTTTTTTGCAAAAAATTATAAAAATAGCTAAATTTGCAGAATTTGGACCTTTTTGTTCCTAAAGTATTATAAACTTTAATAACATTAGTTTCCACTCATTTCAAGTCAATTGTGATCACTTCCCATCTCACAAAAGAGTTTTTAACCTGGTTTTAGCCAAAAGGTTTCACCGACCGAAGTAGTTAGATGACTAAGCAAAGCACAAGCATACATGTGCCACTTAAACTCACATGGCACAACTACTGTCAATGCCTATCATGCAATCCCCAGGTGCAAGATAAAATTGTCTTGTTGTATACAGGACAGTTTCACAAACAACTTGAACTTACTTGTTACACGTGTGACAGCTTCAAAGGGTCATGCAAAACACAGAAATATTTTTCCACTGCACTTGAGTCATGTGCATTCCTGCTCCCCTACCTGTGTCATAGGTGGAAGGTGTAGCTGTGGATGGCCTTTTGCTGCTCCTCCATCCGCTGAAGCATGTAGAGGGTTGAATTCCACCTTGTGACCACCTCTCGCTTCAGCTGCACTTGCAGAATGGCAATCCACAAATTTTACACACCACAGCCAGCATTTCTTGAACACTCTTGAACTTCTTTTATGTTGCACAACCAAATTGAGTGTGTGAGCAAAACACGGGACATGTTGGAATTTGCCTATTTGTAATTCTCGCACAATATTGGTGACATTGTCTGATATCACAAATCCAGAGACCAAGTGGGNTAAGCCATTTCGCAATGACTTCCCTGAGTTTTCCTAGGATGTTTTCAGCAGGATGCCTGTTATTGCAACTTCTGATACATAGAGTAGCCTGCCTCTGAATGAGAATATGAGCAGCTGGCACTGCTGTTGCTGTTAGTGCTGCTGCTGAAGTCAATATATTTACCCAGTGTTCTGTCATGTAGTCCTTTGATCCCCTTCTTGACAGCAGCACCTGCAGCAGCAGCAGAAGCAACANGCGTAGCACTTAAGGATGCATCTGAGGAATCATGGATTGGAGTGGAGTTTTATGCAGGACTACTTCCTAATCCGATTCTGACTGGGGATGTGCATGATGAGGGTGTTGGTGGAGGTGATTTGATGGATGTGCTGCAAGTGACGTAACAGAGAGGAGGTCCCGAGTAGTCCCTACCTCTACTTACAATTGATTTGCATATGCTACACATGGCTTGACAGTTGTTCACAGGATTTGGATAGAAATAATTCCAGACATACCATACCATATGATTTTTTTTTCTTATCTCATGGAATGACAATGGGCTTTTTCATACCCTGGCCAACAACTGTCTCCACCGGTACTTTAACACAAATGGAATCATCCACAACATCATCCACATCCTCATGTGTGCCAATTTTGTAAATACACTTCAGATCCTGATCCAATTCCTCAGATGCATCTTCAATATGTATGTCAGAAGAATGATGACTGGCGATGTTCATACCCGCACTTGGAGAGGGCATGTAAATGCTGGTATGAACCTCCTCTTAATGCTTTTACAATTTTTTTTTTAGCTTTTTGGATCAGCAGGTAGATCATGCTGAGAAGCTGTACCACCAGTCATGAACAAAAGCCAAGGCCTTAGCCTTTCCTTGCCACTGCATGTCGTGAATAGCATACTGCCAATGTTATGTTTGTCCGCAGCTGATTTGACATCTTTTTTATACAGAGTTGTAAATTTAGATTTCTTCTTTGGTTTTGAATGGCCTATAGTCATGAATTGTGGCATCAGCTTCAGCATCTCTACATGGATATTACACCAGCTATGAGGCTTTTACACCAGCTATGAGGCCATAATACTGACTGTAAGCCTTTTACACTGGCTATGAGGCTTTTACACCAGTTATGAGACTGTAATACTGGTGCAAAGGCTTTTACACTGGCTATGAGGCATTTACAACAGCTATCAGGCATTAACACCAGCTATGAAGCCGTAACACTGGCCACAAGGCTTTTACACCGGCTTTGAGGCTTTTACATCAGCTATGAGGCCGTAACATTGGCCACAAAGCTTTTACAATGGCTATGAGGCTTTTATAATGCTAAGAGACTTTTACACCGGCTATGATGCTTTTACACTAGATATGATGCTTTTACACCAGCTATGAGGGTGTAGGCTTTTACATCAGCTATAAGGTCGTAACACAGGCTTTCAGGCTTTTACACCGACTATAAGGCTGTAACACAGGCTTTCAGGCTTTAACACCAGTTATAAGGCCATAAAACACGTTTTCAGGCTTTATCCCTAGCTCAGTGGCGGAACTACCGCCATAGCAGCCATAGCGGCTGCTACGGAGCCCGAGGATGGCACTAAATCTAATGGGCCCGGACCGGTCACGGTCACGGTACCGGTGGCCGGGCCCTGCCCCACTGTATAAAGACATGTCGCCGCCAGCAGCCGCACACAAGTTAATGCCCTTCATTTATGGGAAGAGGAGGAAGATGGAGATGGGATCATGGAGATGGAGATGTGGGGGGAGAGATGTTCATGGGGTCATGGAGATGGGGGGGAGAGATGGAGATGGGGTGAAGGAGATGGAGATGGGGGGGAGAGATGGTGATGGAGTGGGGATGATGAAGATGGGGGGAGAGATATGGAGCTTGGGTGATGGAGAGAGATTCGGGTGGGGGGGTAGCCCCAAGTTTATATATATATATATATATATATATATATATATATGTGCAAAAGCAGCAAAAGTAGGCAGCAGCAGTCCAGGCCCAAGGCACACACAGGCTAATGTAAGACCCTTTCTTTAGGGGATGGGGGACCCCCATGTGTGTGTGTGTATATATATATATATAGGGAGGGGCCTGTTAAAAAATTTGCTATGGGGCTCAGCCTTTTGTAGTTACGCCCCTGCCCTAGCTATAGGTGGTAACACAGGCTTTCAGGCTTTAACCCCGCTTAAAAGGCTGTAACACAGGCTTTAAGGATTTAACCCCCGGCTATAAGGATGTAACAAAGGCTTTCAGGCTTTTACACCGGCTATAAGGCTGTAACACAGGCTTTCAGGCTTTAAGCCTAGCTATAGGCTTTAACCCCCAGCTATAATGCTGTAACAAAGGCTTTGACCCTTACTATAAGGCCTATAAGGCTGTAATGCTTTTAGACCAGCTAAGAGGCTATTACACTGGCTATAAGGCTGTAAAACAGGCTTTCAGCTTTTACACCAGCTATAAAGCTGTAACACAGGCTTTCAGGCTTTAACCTCAGCTATAAGGCTGCAACACAGGTTTTCGAGCTTTAACCCCGGCTACAAAGGCGTAATACTGGCCATAAGGATTTTACCCCGGCTATAAGGCTGTAACACAGGCTTTTAAGCTTTAACCCTTGCTATAAGGCCTATAAGGCTGTAAGGCTTTAAGACCAGCTAAGATGCTTTTACACTGGCTATAAGGCTATAAATCAGACATTTAGCTTTTTCACCGGCTATAAGGCTGTAACAGGCTTTCAGGCTTTAACACCAGCTATAAGGCTGTAACACAGGCTTTTAGGCTTTAACCTCAGCTATAAGGCTGTAAAACAGGCTTTCAAGGTTTAACCCCGGCTATAAGGCGTAACATTTTAGGATTTTAAACCGGCTATAATGCTGTAACACAGGCTGAAAGTATTTTACACTGGCTATAAGGCCATAACACTGGCCACAAGTCTTTTACAACGGCTATAAGGCTGTATCACAGGCTTTAACCCTGGCTATAAGGCCGTAAAACTGTCTTTAAAGCTAAATTATGGATGGAACAAATAAAATAAAATAAAATTTTATTGAAGTAGGTACCTCTTCCTCTGCATCCCCAACTATACTTGAGAGTGGGCATATCTCACACAACTCAGATATGGATTATACTCCCCTTACCATGGTATCAACAACATTCTCAACATGGTATTGGGCTATTTGCTTTTGCCACAAAAACTTCCAGAAGTGGACAAAGTCTCTCCCCAGTATTAAATCATACATTAAGCTGGGATCCAACATATCACAGTATGCACTACTTCTACATTCAACCCATTACATCTCTTCATATTAATGGTCTAATGAGTCCCAGGGCTATCGTCTGTCCTCTTGAACATCGCCATGCGCCAGATTTTTGAAAAGATGGCAGGTTTTTCAACAAATCTCAGGCACTGTTTCTAAACCCACGAGTGACCAAACCTTCTTGAGCCAATGGCCTTAATCTCTGATAGGCTCAAACGGGGCTTCAGTACTTGGGTGTACACATCCCCAATTCATCAATTCTAACAATCTAATTGCCATCTCTGAGCTCAAGGGCTCAATCCTTACTTTACTCTCCACCTCCCCTGAATTTTTATCAGTATACTGTAGATTTTTGAAGCATTTGACATATGTAAAAAAAAATGACACTAATCAGAAGGCTGACAGATATGGGGAAGACTTTATTAACGAAAGAAGACTGTCCTGCACACCAACACAATTGAGTGAACTGCACAAGTTGGTACCCCTACGTGTATAAGAATAATTATGGGGTATAGAAACCCTAATATTGGCAGGGGTGGTGCTATCACCAGGGCCCTAAATCTTAAAGTACAAAGAAAAAAAGAAATAATGGGCTCCTGTTAAAATTGGATGTACTTTTGAATGTAACCAGTACAGTCACAAATAAAATTAATTAAAACATAACTTTTCATAAATATTTTATAAAATAGGCGGAGATTCAAATATGAGCGAAATATATAAAATATAGATAAAGTGAATGAAGGAATAGAGTAATGTGAATTAAAATGATAAGGGCACGATGTTGTGCTAAATATCACTCCTAAGTATTGTGCTAAATAACCTGTGCATTCTAAGTCAAAGAAAGTCAGAACCCTCAAAATAAGGTGCCATAAGATATGAATTTATAATAATAATTGCGGGTCATCCGTAGTGCAAAAGATGCAAAAAAAAAGTGCTAATGCAATCTATCACTAATGTGCTAGTATGGGAGTCTCCCCATAAAGTGCTAGTGCATCATATTGATGACTCTATATAGTTAATCCTGGCATCATAGTGTCCCATAATCTGGTGACACCTAAGAAAATGACTATATAGTTCTCCTTTTAAACATAACTGCACCACTAGAATACCACTATAAGTACATAAAAGAGCGCCTGCTAATAAAGTGCTAATGCAAATAGCAGCTGGTATTATGGTGTTGAGAGTACATTAATCTAAGGATGAGGTAGTAGACTTTGTGCAGAGGTATATAGCAATATTAATTGTAAACAGTATAAAGGAGTAGCGCCAATATCACACGTTTCGCTCTCAATGGCTTTGTCAAGAGTTCTGACTTTCTTTGACTTTGAGGAGGTTATTTAGCACAATACTTAGGAGTGATATTTAGCACAACATCGTGCCCTTATCTTAATTCACTTTAATCTATTCCTTCATTCACTTTATCTATATTTTATATATTTCGCTCATATTTGAATCTCCGCCTATTTTATAAAATATTTATTAAAAGTTATGTTTTAATTAATTTCATTTGTGACTGTACTGGTTACATTCAAGAGTGCATCCATTTTTAACAGAAGCCCATTCTTTTATTTTTTCTTTGTACTTTACGATATTGGGAAGAAAAAGGAACAGAGACAGTAGATAGCAATTCAGACAGAGGAGAAAAGCCACAGCAAATCAAACAAAAAAAAAATACACCTAACCCAACTAAAAAACATATGAATAATACATTTTTGAAAAATTACCATAAAATAAAGCTGGCAGAATATACTGGGGCAGAACATACAGACGAATAGGGAAAATAGGGGGAAAAGAGATACAAATAACTTACCTGACCAAGGGAGATCTAGCAGGGCTACAGAGACAGACAGCAGGACTCCTGGAACTTCAGACTGGCAGAGGTGGCAGAAAAATCGAATTCCAAAAAAATATTGAATGCAGACACAACCAAAAAAATGCAACTAATATATCGCAACTAAACTAAACAAACTAAAATAGTCTTTTGGTCCAAAATAGACCGCCTCATTAAGTGGTTAAGGAATGAATAGCTATGCATCATTCCTCTATCAAGAAGGCATATCAGAGATGGTTTAGGATTGCCTATTTTCATCCACCACCCAACAGATTTATTTCTTTTTGTAATATATTGGACAGATCTGGCCTCTAGTAGTCCCCTGGTTGCCGGGTACGAGGCCACTAGGAGTGTGTTGATGAGAGGTGTCCATGACTGAAGCAGGACTTCGCAGTGTTTAGTCTTGATGTTACTATTCTCAGACATTAATTGTAAGTAATCTACTGGTATAGCCACAAGTATTTATACTGGTATGTTTATGCTTCATAACAACAAACCACTGTAAATGAGAACAGCACCTAAGAAAAAAAATAGAAATCTCAATGATTTTCTATGGTTCAGTGCAAAGTATAAACTCAAAGCAACTCACACGGTGGGGTGACTTAACCCTTTCAAAAGCTATAGAGTTGGAGCACTGAGAATTCAAATTATAAAAATGTATTAAGACTCCCTCCCTCCCCTCACGGATCTGTTTGATTCCCCGCCCAGCGTAATGGACTCCAGCCATTATATTGTGTAACTTTTGGATGCACTGTATGTCTGACATTGGAACCTGGGCCTGGTCCCTGACATTTAACATGTAAAATCTATGCAAGTTCTGTACTGCTTGTTACAATTACTATTTCCTCTCTGTTTGTATTTGATATAACTTTTGTATGATCCTGAACTACGGTGTACTAAATAAAGCTTTCTTTAAAAAAAAAATGTATTAAGACAATATCAATGCAATAAAATTAGAATAAGAACAAATATTGAACAGTAACATATTTGACACACAAGATTCCCCTGGTTTTAGCCTAAAGTTTAAATCATTGAAGTACATTCAATAATTAGTCCCAGTAGAGGATTAAGAGATTCTCACTTGTGACATAAATTCAGTTTAGATATTTAGCTGTATTGTCCCACAGCCTCAATAATATTGGGTGTGAAAGAATAGATTGATAAATAAAGCAGTTGTTCAAAGGGAAGAAATGATTGTGTAGATTTAAACCAGGAAAGGCTTCTTTAAATTCAGGAGTATGATATATGGCAAGTCTATGATCCAATGGGAAAACTTCTCTTACCGGTAAGAGTTGGTGTTACGGGTAACTAGTCCATGCACTGTACTGATGAGATGGGATCTGCAGCCAGACGCAGTGAGTTTTCTTGCTGTGGGTCTTGAGTTCAGTGATTGAATGATGAACATGGGTATGAACCCCTTGCAATACGGCAAGCAGATCCACATCACCAGTGTCCCTGAGGAAACCTGTTTCACAGGCGAAACGCGTAGGAACAGAGAAGGATCTGCAGCACTAACAGAACCAGAGAGTCTCCTACCAATAACCATCATAGAACGAGAGATTCATTCTACAAAGAATTTCCAAGTGCTCTTTGACTAGAAAGTGGTGATACCAGGAAGAGAATTATCGTTTGATCAACGACCAACCACACCCTGGAGACCACCCCACAGCATTGAGATACGGACACTCCATCACTGGACTTAAGACACAATGCAAGAACACTCACTGCATCTGGCTGCAGATCCCATCTCATCAGTACAGTGCACAGACAAGCTACCCATAGCATCAACACTTACCGGTAAGAGAACTGTTACATAGTAACATAGTAACATAGTTGCTGAGGTTGAAAAAAGACGTCAGTCCATCAAGTTCAACCTATAATTTTATAATTGAAATTGATCCAGTTTAAATATATATTAGTTCCCTCCTGACTAAGGTAATAAATAACTTTCCAGTCATAATCCTGAATACCCTTTACCTCTAAAACCCCTGTTTTGAATTCATCTATTGATCCTGTCATCACAACCTTCTCAGGCAATAAATTCCACATCCTCATTGCCCTTACTGTAAAGCCCATTGGATCATAGATTTACCATATATCATACTCCTGAATTTAAAGAAATATTGAAGTTTTGCATTACCCCCACCACTGTCTTTTACCTCCCTGTATAGTCTTTGTATGTATGTCCTTGTCTTCTAAAAAAAACCCTCTTTTTTCATTATTTTAAAATATTTTAGAAGTCCTAAGATTTTTAAATTACAAAATAAAATAATTTATTTTAAATTTACTCCTGTTTCAGTGGTAATTTTGTTACTGGCTAGCTTGGAAGAACCAGTCACAATCCATCTTCAATGCTCTTACTGAGGGAAGAAGGTTTTTGGCTAAAATCTCATGATTTATGGCCCCATTCATCCTAATACGGATCAGTCGTCTTGTCCACTTACACAAAAGAAACTCCAAAGCATGTTTTCCACTCCCATGCAAACAGGACTAAAGACAGGATTTGCAGACTGGACTGGCAGGCAGAATTGCACACTGGACTGGCAGGCAGAATTGCACACTGGACTGGCAGGCAGAATTGCACACTGGACTGGCAGGCAGAATTGCAGACACGATTGGCAGGCAGAATTGCAGAAACGACCGGCAAGTAGAATCGCAGACAGGTTCGGCGAAACAGCTGAGCACTGAGGCAGAAAGTATAACCAATAATGACTGAAAGAAACTGCTGGTTTAAATAAGAAGTGAAGAGGGGAGGCAATCTGACCCTGATTGGATGGTGCTCTGGCTGACTGGCTTAGTAATAATTGCTAAATGTTGCAACAAGTGTTTCTCCAAACACTGGTTAATAGGTTCGATCTGGCCATTGGACTGACCCTGACCCGGGAAAGCTCACAGAAGGCTTTCCAGAACATTGACACAAACTGAGACCCCCAGTCAAGCACAATGTCCAATGATAATCCATGAAGTCGTATAACATGCATAAAAAATAGGTCAGCCAGTAACTGAGCATTCAGAAGACCTTTCAAAGGGACAAAATGAGCCATTTTCGAGAAATGGTCTTCAATGACCCAGATGACAGTGATACCCTGAGAGTTAGGAAGGTCGATGATGAAATCCATTAATAGGGTATATTTACTAAGCAGGAAATTTGCTGGGGAATTGAAAAGTGGGGAAGTTGCAACCAATCAGATTCGAGCTTACATTCTCCAGTATGTAAAATGAAACTGAGAGCTCAAATCTGATTGGTTGCTATGGGCAACTTCACCACTTTTCAATTCCCCAGCAAATTCCCTGCTTAGTAAATATACCCCCAGGAGTGCATAGGTACAGAGAGTGGAAGATGAGGACCAAAAAGGAGTGACAGGAAGTTTCTTGTTCTGGGCACAAGACCACATAAGAACTAACAAAATCTTTAACATCATGGGACATGGCAGGCCACCAAAGCACCTGAGACAGAAAATCACAACACACACTCCTAGATAGATAAATAGATAGATATAACTACCGACCAATCTCCCTTCTCCCTTTTGCATCCAAACTACTTGAACACTTGGTCTACAACCGCCTCATTACCCACCTGACAGACAACCACGTCCTGGACCTTCTCCAATCAGATTTCCGCCCCCTCCACTCTACAGAAACTGCCCTAACCAAGGTAACCACGGACCTACTCACCGCAAAATCTAAAGGTCAATTCTCTATACTCATTCTCCTAGATCTCTCAGCTGCCTT
>JABWIB010000176.1:124673-136609 GCA_016617825.1 Platyplectrum ornatum | reverse complement strand
ATTATACACATCCCAACAATTTTAGTTATTACTCTGTGCCCTCATACTATGTATGTATTACATGTTCGGTACTGAATGCTATAACATTGCACCCCATGTTGTATACAATCTCATGTCTGTGACTGTAGCCCATGTTATGTATGTTATTGTACCCCATGTTATGTATGTACTTTCGCTATGTACGGTGCTGCGGAAACTATGTGGCGCCTTATAAATAAACGTTAATAATAATAATAATAATAATAGATAAATGGATAGACTAGAGAGATAATATTGGAAAGATGAATGCACACAATACATCCAATATATCCCCCATGCATAGCTCCCAATATGTCCGGGGCCAATATCGGTACAAAGCAGCACTTTACACTATCTAATTGAGAAGCTCCAGTGCCTGTCACACTGTGTCTTAGTGTGACAGGCTATTTGGCACTGTGGAGGGGGAGAAAAAAATAAAAACGAAGAGGAAAGCAGCATAAGTGCTGTGTCAAGCTTGGGCTCCCCAACAGTCCAGGAAATTAGTACCACCACTCCCCTCTCGAAATTAGTACCACCACTCCCCTCTCAGTACCCCAAAAGCAGGACTGGCCTGCCTCAAAAGTGGGACAGTTGGGGGGGGGGGGTATGCTGGAGAATGAGAGCTTGAATCCAATTGGTTAATATGGGCAACATCCCCACTTTTCAATCTCACTGCAATCTCCCTGCTTAGTAAATTTAGGCCATTGAGTCAAAAGCTCATTGTGACTCAGACTAACCTAATCTGACGCCTAATCTGACGTGGTGAAAGACGATTTCAGACTTTATTTAGTGAGCAGCCCATTCCACCAGAGGCCCTTCTGCATATCTCCCAACTGTCCCGCTGTCCCGCCTACATAGAAGTTTGTCACGATAATGGGACAAACTGCCATGCATCAATACCCTTTTTTTTCCAATAAAATCATCATTCGCGGCCCGAAAGGGGCCGTGGCCTGGGCTGGACAGAGGTGTGGCCTGTGCGGGACGGGCTGTTTTTGGTAGGGCAGGGGCGGCGTTTGGGCGGAGCCAGGGGTGGAGTTTGAGCAGGGCCAGGGCCAATGTGTCCCAATCTCCCCTGGCCAATAGTTGGGGGGTATGCCTGCCTTCTGGCATTTGCCAGAAGTGTCAGATAGCCAGCAGGGCCGCCATCGGGGGGGGGCAGCCGGGCCTATAGTCCCAGGCCCGGCTGTCCCTCCACCCCCCAGCAGTGGCCAGGCGCCCTGTACTGGTGTGTCGGCCACTGCCGGCAGCATGAATGAAATCACGTAGACGCCAATATTGAGTTTAAATAAGGCTGACGGCCTCCCACAGCGACGTTGTGATGTCATGACGTCCTGGCATTATGTGGGGGGCCCGGCCGCCCGGGACTTTGTGAGCGGTGGCCCTGATGGCCAGTATGGCCCTGCACCTAACCCTTCCCCAAATGTCTAATTTAAATATACTAATTTATACCACTAACATATTAGTGGTATAAAGCATGGCTGTTCGGGGGAGGTAGGGGTATTTAAATTAGCAATGGCTTGTGATGGGGAGATGGGGTGGTAGTCTACACGCAGAAATTAGGATGTCACAGTGATATACTGCATGTCAGAGCTCTGCGTACATTGCTCTAATAAATCTGAATCCACACTATTATATATATTTCAGATATTATTTTGTATAAATCTGCTTTAATAGACAAATGTATTTACCTACATTTGTGTTTACATTCTCCTGTGTCTATGGTGCATGTGTGTGTTATTCTTTGTGTCTACTTGTTTACTGATGTTGCTGTCAAATATGACATAAATACAGTATGCTGACACTACACTTCTCAATGATTTTACTGCTTCTCTGCTGACACTGGCAGCTAGATCCCACACATACATACCACTCTACTTCCATTTTCCCAGTACAGTAATATACAGCCCCTATACAGCTTTCTTCTTCCTTTTAATCTAGTATGCAAGCTGTACCTGTATTTGCTATATGTATACACATAAATGTGAAACAGTTTTTAAACAAGACAATATGAAGCTGGATAGTAAAGGGTTAGCCTGCTGTCATTCAATGTGTTCTGCAGATTTCTTATCTCTCACCCACAAATTATCACTTTGTTTCCTAGCAACCAGTCTGTACCGATAGGTTGGGGTGAGGGGCATGAGGGCATAGCCACCTGCAAATGAATGAAGGTAAGTAAAGTAATGATATAATAATGTCCAGTTCTATTTGTACAGGATGGACACATCTATGGCTGTAAAAGGGCTATAGACAAATGACGTGCAAATGTAATTAAAACAGGTCACTTTATAGGATGTAGATTAAATTGATTTGAAAAAGACTGTCGATTACTGTGAATGTCTTAATGCAAGCTAAGTAACATTATAAAATCACTGTGGATTTATTTAAAGGGAAAAGGTATAGCATACTGCAGTACTTGAATGCTTCTTGTCCACAATCAGCGCCACAGGTTGAAATGAAAGCGTTCTGTGCAGTATGTCCAAGAACAGTTATGCAGTAGTGTCTTGACACTGGTTGGCACTGCCCCCTACCTTTACCCTGCATTTGTGTGTATGATTGCAAATCAGTGGGTTTGGAGATTGCCCCTCCTCCATCTTTTTCTCTCTCCCTCCCTTCTCTGCTTCTGCATCCCACTCACATCTTCCAGAGAGGAGAGAGGAAGAGTACAGTCTGCAGTGCCAAGGAAAGAGGGCAGTGTGGGTGTCACTGGAGGACTGGACTTGGCATCAGAAGATGTAAGGTTGGATGGTGAAAAGCATTTCACCCATCCACCCAAGCATTTCCTTCATCCACCCAGCAACAGATCATTCCTATGTAGAGTGCAAAAGGCAGTGTCAACTGCAGATCGAAGCAGTATCCTGAAGGTAAATATATTCTGTGTATGTGCTATGAGGAATTCCAGTCAGGTCTAGTAGATCAGAGTAACTCAGCGAGAGGGTTCAGTTGCCTTCTGTGTTGGTTATCTACAGGCAATGGACAATGAAGCCTATTTATTTATGTGTATTTTATGCCTGATGGACCAGTAAAGCAATGCCTTTTGGGCCCCTTTCTGCATATTGTGTACTCTATATGATATCTGTCTAGCAGAGAAAAATCATTGCGACTTAACAGTAAAATAAAATGTTTACTATATATTTAGATTTTCTAACAATCACAGCATGCTTGCAGTAAGGGGTTAATGAAATGGTGCCATTTGAATTTTGATATTAATTTTTTGGTTTCATAATTCATTCATTTTATTCATTCATGGTACGTGAAAATGGCCATCGTGTGAAGAGCTCTGCTTGCCTGCTTGTTTTGCCACAGAAACCTTTAAAATAATCTTGTTTCTGGTCTGTGTTCCGTGCAGCTGTAAGCATTGTGTAAATGTGCATTTAGCTGTGAACTCTTATGCAACAGAGATGGCGGTAATTTTGTTTTGCATATAACTGGATACTAATCAAAATTCTAATTATTATTAGATAGTTGCTGTTACTGTGCTGTATGATGCCATATGCATTTTATCATTAATTTACATTCATCATTGGGAACATTTTGCAGATGTTGAGATGTTGGGGAAGAAATATGAAACATTAAAATTTTTATTTGACATTTCTCACTATAGAAAATCAAACCTTGTAATTACACAGTTTATGTGACACGATGTGGTACCACATGTTGCAGGCCTAGGCTGAAGACATAATATTGCTAACTAACTGTAGCCATTCAACACAATGAAGGGATTTATTTAGAATATTGTGAATGTTTTTCACATATTCATAACAATATTTAGCTTACCAGAAACAACAGGATGCCAGTAAAACAATGTAAATAAATACAAATCTGATATAGACATCCCAGTAACTCCATTTTATCTTTCATCCCTTTTCTCTGATCTACGCTTATTTTCATTATGTTGCTTTTTTGCTTTTAAATTGATCATGTTACTGGCAAATCTACCTTCTACATCCATATTGTAGCTTTATAATTAAAACAAATTGCATTTTAGTGTATAGGCAATTTGTTATTTATNTGTTGGCTATGTGCCTTAGCAGGCCTCACTTGACGTCTGTTTCTATAGAAACCGCACATTTTCTATCTTCAGTGTGTGTGACAGGTCTGATGGTTCCTCGCTTCTGTGTGAGGCATATTCAGCACAAGATGGAGCCAACCTCCTCTTAGACTCATACAGCTATGCTTTTCTTTTAGTGTATCTGTCTCTCCTCATCTGTCTTTCTGCTATTTGAACTTTCTCTTCCATTTAAACATTTTCTAAACGGGGGATCTCACAGATGGTTTTGCAGCAAATACTGTGAGCAATAAATATTGATGTTAAATGATGAATATTTTTTGGCTAAAATAGGCATTTAGTCACTAGATAGATAGATAGATAGATAGATAGATAGATAGATACACACACACATGCTATATGAGAAGGTTTATTTGGCTGGATGTACCACACAATGGCCTAAATTCACTAAGCTGGGAGTTTGCAGGGGAAATTAAAAGTGGGGATGTTATCCATAGCAACTAACATTCGAGCTCACATTCTCCAGGTCGTAAAATGAAACTGAGAGCTTGATGCTGATTGGTTATGGGCAACATCCCCATTTTTCAGTTCCCCGCTTAGGTAATTTAAGCCTGATCCAAAGTTTGGGAGTAATGCTGGGTACACATCAGAAAGATCATCTTTCCAATCAACAGATAAATGACCCTCACAGCAGAAATGAGTTTAGTGTGTATTCACATAACATGCATTTTGTTGAGTTCACATCTAACAGATTTCTGCTGTGAGGGTCATTTATCTGTTGATTGGAAAGATGATCTTTCTGATGTGTACCCAGCATTATGGCAAAACAAGTGTAAGTGTAGACCTGGGCAAAACCAAACATAGAACTGCAGGGGTGGCAAATATAAATTGTGAAAAAAGAATTACAGTTGAGAGGTGATGTTTCCTAGTTCATACATTATACATATTAAAAATGAAGTTATGCAATTTGTCTGCAAAAGCAAAGTGTTTTCTTTGCATGCATTACAAAATTAATTTGCACCCCTAAAATTGCACCTCTACTCTGGAGTAAATCTGGAGTATTATTGAATGCACTCAAATACCCTGAAGTAGACAACAAACTTTATTAAGGATCTGGATCTACATTTATGTTACACATATGTATCCCTTCATGTAGAGCTAGTTCATCAATCCTGCTGCAAAATATGTGGCCTTTGCTATGACTGTTTTAATAATATGTATCTTTTAAAGAAAGGTTATTTCTTCCAAGACACTGAATAATAACAGAGGGGAAATACCCATATAATAGCACGTCAACACTTTTGTCTTACATCAACCCAGGAGCGTGTTAATTGTTTTTTACTTCAAAACAATATACAGTTGGGTATAAGGTATAAAATAACAATATAGGACTGAATCCAGATCTCTGTACTTACAAGCGGAAACAATAGTGGACACACCCTCTGACCCCTACCTCATAAAGAGATCAGGGCCTAAATTCACTAAGCGGAGAGTTTGCTGGAGAATTTGAAAGGTGGTGAAGTTGCCCATAGCAACCAATCAGATTCAAGCTCTCAGTTTCATTTTGCATACTGGAGAATGTGAGCTCGAATCTGATTGGTTGCTATGGGCAACTTCACCACCTTTCAAATTCTCCAGCAACCTCTCCGCTTAGTGAATTTAGGCCCAGGACACTTATGTTTCAAGAACCCTACTTTGATATGCACACGTGGATCTGCCTCCTTATGGACACCATTACCATTCTGTTTCTGCAATTTACATGCACAGATGTTACTTTTTAGGGACCTTGCAGCTTGCCGCTTAAGTGCCCCTTGGACAGATCTTTGGATTAGAGATATTGATGAAAATTGTGTCTCTGTACCTTTTTATATCTTTCAGCAATCTACTTTAAGAGAGTTTTAACTTTTTTCAGCATATTTTATTTATTCATTTTTTTTCAGCAGACACAAGACCATAAGCATGCAACAATTATTATATTTAATGAAAGCCCAAGTGTTAAGTTTAGTTTAGTTAAAATTATGAGAGATTGTCTATTTTAAAATGACAATTATAGATAAAACATAAGAAATGTGATGGTGCACTAAAACTAAGATAATAAAAGATATATGAATAAAAATATCAAACTTATTTACTTTTATACATCTGACTACAGATTAGACATTCCCTACACATCAGACCCGATCCAGACAACAGAAAATGGGTAGTTTCTGCATATTTTTACATGATGCTGTTAAGGATTGCTTTCTAATCCCTCCCATCCAGCACTTCATACAGCCCATCCCCTATTTATTAGTTTTAACCAAGCTTGAAACAAAATTAAATACTGTACATTGAATAAAAACTGGAAATCATAGAAAGATGCACCTTGTCACCTTTTATACACATTAAATTCATTAAATAACACCAGGATCTATACTAGATACACACAAAGTCAAAAAGCATATTGAATGTATTGGAAAAGGCAAAATGCACACTAACTAACTCCCCTTCTGACACTTGGGACCAGATCCAAACTTCCATGCAATTGCCTATTTATGCAAGTACTCTGTGAGCGCATATTGTATGTATAAACATGGTATTTGCCAAAGCAAAAATCACCAGCTATAGATTATGAAATAAATGTTGGAGAAAAGACTGGTGATGCAAATGGATGAGGTGAAAACTACAAGGTCTAGTTAAAGAGAATTCAGGTGACGTTATGATGTAAACTGGCAAAAATTGTCTGTTGCAGAAAGTGTGATTTCATCCATTGTTAAATAGAGATCCATCCTTTTGATCCATTCTTGAACGGAGGGGTGGTTGATTTCTAATGGACAGGAATCAGCTATTATCGCATTTCTTTGGTTGTTTTTTTATTGGCAGAAATGGGGGAAGCGTTTAATGCATGGAGCCAAAATTCCCTGGGAATCTCATTACCAGTCAGGTGTCTGGCAGTATCCATAGAACATCTCCAAAAAGCCATCATCTCCAGCACATCTGAGGTATTATTATGCAGGCAGGAACAATATACCAAGTTTGTACAATGTTTTTTCTGGAACACTGTATCCCAATTCAAGTCATCCTATGGGACAAGCAGTTCACTATTCCAAACCTGTATAAATTAGTGGCAGGAGAGGAGCAAAGATTAAACATTTTGCATGAGACCAGCTGGAGTAGAGCAGAGTCTCACATTTCAATTTGTGCCTAGTAAACTCACTTGAGTAGGGGAAGGGGGGGGGGGGGGGGGGGGGGGGCATCTACAATTACTGAATTGTATGAGCTAGAGCATACATACATACATGTAAATAAATAAAACTTAGGAAGAAAAAGGGAACATCCTTGATGATTGACATGATATGGATATATATATGAAATATGGAAGGCATCAGAGAGTAAGCATTGTAGATATGCTAATGACCTCAGTTGTGCAACTGTATGGTGATTGTGCTAATATGCTTCTGTACAGAAGCAGATCTGCACAGTGATTGTAAGGTGTCTGGTCACTTAATTAACACTTTAAACACTTTATCGTATCAATGAGCACTCTTTTATACCAAAAATATAAACAAATTGTCCAAGAATAATCACTGGTAGCAGTTGGGGGGGATTGTCAACAACCAACCAGAGAATAAACAAAAAAACACAGTAACTATTAAGCGCAGTAACTATTGTTTGTTTTTCTGGTCACTTAAATGTCCAAAACTTTGGACATACAGAAGCATCTGTAGGTTAGTTGCTTGTGATGAAGGATGTTAATTGTCTTGGTGGTACAGTCTCTTGCTTTCCGACACAATACAAAACTCACTTAATTGCAATGAATTATCTCAGAGACAAAAAGTTGGCTAAGAGTTCTGTGAAGTGCTTCATGTCTATATTAAGGAATGAGATGGGTCTTTTTCTTCAGCAATGCGTAGGATCTTTGCCCTGTTGTTAAAGGCATATAAGATAGGTGACTCTACCTTGTTTTTGAGTTGCAGTAAGTAATAGAAAAATGATCCAGAACAGAGTTTTTCCTGTTGGGATGGACTTAATGGCCTCTTCAAGTTTTGCAAGAGTTAAAAGGCTACTGAGAGCCACACAAGCATCCAGAGGGATAGGAGCAGCATTGAAGTATTCAGAGATCTCCTTGATGTTCCTAGCAATAAGGTTTTTGTAGGATGGAAATCATCTGAATTTTATGCAAACTTTGTCAGTTCGTGGCACCCCAATGAGAGCGTTGTTTCCTCAGCACCCGTGCTAGAATCTTACCCAACCTATTTCCAAACTGGAAATACTGGTGCCTGTGCAAACATATGGTTAACTTGTACCGTTGCAACGGAGGGGCAGAGGGGCAGGCATTGGAGAGTTCAGCTATATTTGTCTTGTCAAGGGAGGTCTTGTGGTTTATCTCTAAGGCCTGTATCTTAAGAAGGAGGTTTGTTTTTTAGGCTTATTTCTGTTTTTTAAAGATACATCCACAGTTTGATGCAAGTGCCTCGGATCACATTTTCTGGACTGCTGCACTGCCTCAGCCTACCTGTCATACAAAGTGACAGACGAGACAGTGCAGCAACATTGGTGCTGATCCCCAGGTCCTCTCCAATCTCATCCCATTGTTTGTATTTATAGTGTGACGTTAGCATGCTCTAAGATCATGTCAGCATCATTCACATCATAGAGCAAAGAAGAGGAAAGAACAAGGGAAAGACAGGAAAGGTAAGTTATCAGTGCTTGTTTAAAGAAAAACAAATGGGGAGACACTGGATGACTAGACACACACATGGGGAGGAGATTGAAAGGCTGGTGACACATGAGAGGGAGGACTACATATAAATACGCACACATACATTTAAGGTCACAAGGATATATGCAGCCAGAAGATGTAGTGAAACTTTTAAGGTGGCCATTCACGGACTGAATTTTACCCAAAACCCACGATATTCGCTTTGGGAAAAAAATCGGTCCATGGATGGGCACATAAAAAACACCCAACGACGACAAAACACAGAGAAACCTAAACAAAAGACATCTGTGTTCAAGCAGTCTTTTGTTAACAAAAAAAAAAAAAAAAAAAGAAATAAATTAAATAAAAATATACTCACTGTTCAGATGTCTTCCCTAGGGAAAACCACCCCGTTTGTCGGAGCTGGGCACTGATAGGAGCGGTGCCCAGCTCCTTCTTCTGATGGTCCAGTTGTTCCAGTGCAGCCGAAGAAAACGCTGTAGTGGCTAGAATTTTATTAATTTTATTGTGATTGCAAGATTGTGTTGCTTGTTTTATGTTCACATGGACAATGTGTGTAGTGTCAAAATATGACACTACAGACTGGCAAATCATACCCAACAAAATATTAGATTCTAGTAGTGACAGATTTTACTCTGTATATGTACAGTAATTATGACTAGACAGTTTTGTCTAGTTTTGCGGAGCACAAGATTTAATATTGCACAGCATCACAGGCCCTTCATATGTTTTCACCAAATAGTAGCTTTTGCAAGTGTTCATGATACACATTTGCACATTAATATTCATGATGCACATTTGCATTTATATTTGCCTGATTTCAAGCACTTATTTTTATAGTTTATTCGGAAAACTCTACTTATTTTATTTTAATTTTATTGGATCTGATCCAGGGTTTGACAGTAATAAGTAATCAAGTGGAACGGTACACCAGGGAGAACCATGTTGAATTTCAAGAGAAGTCTAATTGTATTTTGTGCATGCAGAGAAATTTGATCTTATTTATATTATTAAACTGTTATTTAGATTTGGGCTAGGAAACATTACGTTTGAACTCCAGGTGTAAAATTCTAGATATTGATTTGGTCCATTATTCTCAAAAAATATGACATTTTGATTCCTTGTTCGTCTCCATCACACCCATTCTCTGCCTGAATGTCTTTATGACTTTATTTGTTTTTTTCTTTCTAGATCTATGTATCTAATGCAAGTAAACATTTCCCCTTTTATTACCTGTATGCCTCTATTTCCTTATTATTTCCTACTTTTACAGTTTCCATTCTCTACCACTTAAATTGTTAGTGCTTTTTACTTTTTGTCTCTATCACCTTTAACACCCTCATTAATCCCACTTGTATGTCTGTCTCAGTCATACTTCACTTCACCTGTATAGCCTAAATTTACTAAGCAGGGAAATTAAAAAGTGGGGATGTTGCATAGCAAACAATCAGATTTGAGCTCACGTTCTCTAGTACGGTATGTAAAATAAAAATTGCGAGCTTGAATCTGATTGAAAAATGGGGATGTTGTCAATAGCAACCAATCAGATTCAAGCTCGCAGTTTCATTTTACATACTAGAGAATGTGAGTTCAAATCTGATTGGTTGCTATGGGCAACATACCCACTTCAATCTCCCTGCTTAGTAAATGTAGGCCTATGTCTCCTCTTGTATATCTCTCTGAATAATTTATCTTTCTACCTATATGTCTTTATCACCCTCACTCTTTAATTGTTCTTATTATCACCCTCATTCTTTTCTCTATTGCCCTTTATATTTATATTTCCACTTCTTGCTTTCTTATTTCCTTACACCTTCATTGTATCCTCTTTCTACTTGTGTTTATCTTTGTGCTGGTATGTTATGTCTGAGCGCTCTTCTTCCGGTACCTCATTGTCTCTATAGCCCTCATTATTCCTATTTACTATTTAATTGTCTCTATAGCCCTCATTATTCCTATTTGCTATTTAATTGTCTCTATAACCCTCATTATTCCTATTTACTATTTAATTGTCTCTATAACCCTCATTATTCCTATTTACTATTTAATTGTCTCTATAACCCTCATTATTTCTTTTTACTATTTAATTGTCTATATTGCCGTCATTATGTCCTCTCTCTTGTAATCCAGTTCACCTTTCTGATGCTCCCTGCATGTTTTGTTCACATATTTTGACTGTGATTCTCCTTCCACCTCATTTCTGGGTATTAAATGTTCATGCTGCCACTGCAGGGGTTATAAATTACCTCAGCTCTATGCTTCAGTCTATAGAAGGAGGTGGCTTTCCATGCATAGCCCTCTCTCTCATATCAGACAATGCTATTATAGGGGCTTCTGTGTTGGCTCTGAAGCTGATAACGTGCAAATACGTGTATGGTCTTTAGCAAATCTATGTATTCATTAGCTGTTGTATTTTACCTATTAAAAAGTCTAGAAACTGTGCATTTCAAAGTCTCTGTGATACTAATAACAATGAATTGAAAGATGTCTGTATGCTGTTTTATTGCAATGCATACTTTACTTTACATGTGAATACGGTATATGATGTATATACCATATACATTATACTGCAAATTCAACATCTAAATGTTATGTTAGGCTCATTATTATGGCACTTGAAACTTAAGCTGCTTAAATGAACATTGCTGTCAGTTTTATAGGTAAGGAATTCATAGGTTTGTATCCATAACCATCAAACACCCCCTTATATAATATAGAAAATTGTCGTTATCCCAAGAACACCACAGTGAGAACTTAATGTGCACTATATATTACAAAATGGGGTATGAAAAGATGTTAAAGTCAGTAAAATGAATGTATTATTTATACATTTTAAGCATAAGAAATATACTTTAAATGCAAAGCACATTGCAGTTCCAGAGCTCACAAACTCCTTTTACTTCTAACACTATCCTTTTGAGGCCAGAGCTGAATATTTGGCCAAACAGAACATGTCTGATGCTTGCTGATCGGTCACCATGGCGACAAGAGAGCGACTCTCTGGAAAGAAAGGGCCATGGAAGAAAAGGCTTAGCCTGTGGGGGCGATGCAGAGGGAGGAGGAGATGAAAAAACCCACAAACACCCACTAAGGGTGGCAGAAACTGTAAATGGGTAGAAAAGGATAAATCAGGGTTGCCTACTTTTGGAAAATCATTTCAGGGAGAAAGCCAAAGTGGCGGGCCCATCGGCGTCAAGGGGCGGGCCCATC
>JABWIB010000176.1:107491-123472 GCA_016617825.1 Platyplectrum ornatum | reverse complement strand
CCTGTGGGGGCGATGCAGAGGGAGGAGGAGATGAAAAAACCCACAAACACCCACTAAGGGTGGCAGAAACTGTAAATGGGTAGAAAAGGATAAATGGAAAGAGGTGTTCTGTGTGGGAGGTAGTGAAAGAGCTAAGGGGCCGGCTGGTGGTGAGAAATGCAGTGAATGTGCACAGAAACAAGTGCAAACGAACAAAAAATATGACGTATTTTGTAAAAAGTTTCTGCTTTTCTACAGTTTAACCTTAACAATAACATTTTGTCTCCACAGTTCAAATCAAGAATTGGACAGCTAAATGATGCTTTGGGGGAAAAAGACAGAGAGAACCCAGTGCCCTGGTATGCACAATGAGGGGTGCTAACACAGATAGCTCATGACATTCTGGATGTATCTGCTGCCTCATTTCAAGTAAATAACATTCTCTCTGTACAGCTGATCAATGTGGAAGATTACATTTAACTTTCCAACTCCTGGCTGCAAGATGAGACTTCTTGTGGTTAATATGATCCTGTTATGGGCATCCTCTACACTAGCAAGCATACCAGCTGTGCCATGGAAAGTACAGTGTCCGTCACAGTGTGTGTGCCAGATCCGCCCATGGTACACCCCAAGATCAGCCTATAGAGAGGCCAACACAGTAGACTGCAATGACCTTTTTGTCACAGCTGTCCCAAGCTCTTTACCAGCTGGCACTCATACACTTCTGTTACAGAGCAACAATATTGCATATTTGGAGCAAAGTGAAGTAGGTTACCTGGAAAACTTGACAGAGCTGGATTTGTCTCAGAACAGCTTCAACCATATCAGAGATTTTAATGCCAGACACCTTCCAAACCTTGTAAGCTTGCACCTTGAAGAAAACCAGTTGGAAAGCTTGCCCAACAATAGTTTTGCTGGGCTTCAAAACCTTGAAGAGTTGTATCTAAACCACAATCAGTTGTCTGACATATCTCCACAAGCTTTCTGCGGACTACATCATCTACTCCGTCTACATTTGAATTCAAACTTGCTAACAAAACTTAACAGCCAATGGTTTGAGGAAATGCCAGCACTAGAAGTTTTGATGGTTGGCGGTAACAAGGTGAACTCAATACTGGACATGAACTTTAAGCCACTCTTTAACTTGCGAAGTCTTGTTTTGGCAGGTATGGGGCTGAAGGAAATATCAGACTTTGCTCTAGAAGGGTTGCTAAAT
Organism: Platyplectrum ornatum; assembly: GCA_016617825.1. Taxonomy (NCBI): domain Eukaryota; kingdom Metazoa; phylum Chordata; class Amphibia; order Anura; family Limnodynastidae; genus Platyplectrum; species Platyplectrum ornatum. Next base: position 122,277 of record JABWIB010000176.1, on the reverse strand, counting down.
TTAGAAAGTCTCTCTTTGTATGACAACAAATTGATCAAGGTCCCTAAGGGTGCTCTACAAAGGGTGCCCAGTCTGAAGTTTTTGGACCTCAACAAGAACCCATTGAGTAGAATCCAACATAAAGACTTTGCTAACATGTCTCAACTAAAAGAACTGGGATTAAACAGCATGGAAGAGTTAGTGTCTATTGATGAATTGGCATTAGTGAATCTACCAGAGCTAACCAAGTTGGAAGTGACCAATAATCCAAAACTTTCATACATTCATCCCCGGGCCTTCCAAAGACTGCCACGAATGGAAACATTAATGCTTAATAACAATGCCCTGAGTTCTTTACATAGAGAAACTGTTGAGTCTCTACCAAATTTACAAGAGATTGCCATGCATGGGAATCCTTTAAGATGTGATTGTGTTATCCGCTGGGTTAATGCCACTGCTCCTCATGTCCGTTTCATGGAGCCTCAATCAACATTATGTGCTGAGCCTCCTGAATTGAGGCGCACACAGTTAAAATTAGTTCCTTTTCGTGAAATGAGTGATCGATGTCTGCCCCTTATTCCTATTCCAAGTTTTTCACCACGTGTACGGGCATCCAGTGGACAAAGTATCACCTTACACTGCAGAGCACTTGCTGAGCCAGAACCACAAATTTACTGGGTCACACCCTCAGGAGAGCAGCTAGGAGTATCTGCAGATTGGGGTGGCTACAAAGTGCAAGAAGAAGGAACACTGGAGATTCAAGTAGTATCATCAGCTCATGCTGGGGTATATACCTGTGTGGCACAGAATCTGGTGGGAGCAGACTACAAGAGTGTTCACCTGATGGTGAACCAGCTGTATCCAGCTAGAGATGATCCTGTCCAGCTGCGGGTGGGAGAAGTAGGCGAGAGGCATTTGTTGCTTTCATGGATTCCTCCTCTTAATGCACTTGGATGCAGTCTGCGCTGGAGCTGCTTGACACCTGGTGCCAGCGTTGAGCGTGCAAGGCTTCCTGTAGGTTTAAACTCATACAATGTCACAAGACTTCTTCCAGGAGAGGAGTGCAGGGTATGTCTACGCGTCTCTATTCTTGGAGGCAGAGTGCGAACGGCTTGTGCTACTGCCAGGACTAGAGAGACTGGCTCGTCCTTCAAGCATAGAGGACAAAAAGCATTAACAGCACTAGTATTCTGTGCTCTGTTTGTTGTGATTGGGTTGCTTGCCCGTTATCGACCAGCTGGCAGGTCAGACCACTCATCACCTTGGTCTCTGTCTGGCAGAGTTATTTATGCTCCAGTTATACATCAGTGGGACCAGAACAAAAAGGAAGAGCATTTGTCAGGCATTAATGTGCCAGCTACCCCTTTGTGCTAATGAACTTTTTTTCTGAGTTATCTCAGAGACTTTCCTAGAGAAGAAACTGTTGAGAGTAGTGCCTTGGGAGGGATCCAAACATGAGAAAAAGTTTTACGATACACAGGCAAAAAGGCAAAGCTGTCATGGGGCACGGAAACTTGTATAGAAACAAGTGCGAGCTAGTACACATTAACATTTCGATACCAGGAAGTCTGCAATCTGTGTATACTAAACTCAAAAGGTGTAGTTACAAATGCACACAAAAAAATGTAAATGGAAAAAACTCCACTCCAACATTGTACAAGCATGGAAAGACACTCAACACACACAGACAGACATCAGTCTGACATATCTTTCATTTTGTATAGCATACAAAAAGCTAGTCATGTTAAATTACACATTGACACAAAAGGTGTGTAATTATGTATACGCTACACAATGCTGTGACTCTGTTGCCGTGTGGTTTTCCCCTTGACCTTCAATGCACTTCATGAACTCATGCCTCAGGGCCACAAGTCATTCTGTTCATTTTGTTAAAAATGCAGACATTCTCTATATAGTGTGTTGCAGGAGGTATGAAGTCAAAACTACTGGAAAACTAAGTAGTTATGTTTTTTTCAAACTTTCAATTGAGGCAGCATCTCTTTGTATACATCTTATTTAATAAAACTGGGAAGGTCTGGGGGCCTCCCTCGCTTTGGACTATATGTGGGACAGAAAGGAATCTTGAATCTGATTTGAAGTAGGCAGCAAGACTGCTCTTTCAAACTCTTCCCAACTAATGTACAATTGTGATTGTTATAATAAAGCTCTGAGCAGTAAACTGTAAAGAACCAGCCGTGTTTTAGATCATAAATAGACAGTTTTGTGGTTCTCCTTCTCTGCAGTAACATATATTGAAGTGTGGTTTTATAGAATATAAAACAATGACAGATTGGTAACTTAAGACATGCATCACCTGCACACTTCACATAAAACTACAACTATTTTTTACTAGCATAATATTTGACACAGTGGTCGAAGTGGAAATTTAGAAGTGGGGGTATGGACATTTAAAAGTGGGGGTATGAAAACACTGATTATAATAGAAGTCAATGGGGATTTGCAGTTTTTCAATTACAACAATGGGAGAAGTGCCGGTATGTCATACCCCCGTATACACCCCCACTTCGAGCCCTGATTTGACAAATACTTTTTTGCACATGGGTCTTCAGAAGAGCTCATCACACAACATACATGATGTTCCGCTACTAATATAGGTCAATTTGTTTTTTGCCACAGACACAACCTTTAAGAAAATACTTCATGGAAATTCATATTAGTTTATATTTTTAAACATTATACACCACTTTTGTCTTTTAATGTATTAATTTTTTATTGGAAATCACCTACAGCATACATGTACAATTCAAGTACCAAATAAAAAGCAAGAATCTAGGTACAGTACATGTAATAAGAATATTCAACAAATTTGATTTTACATTTTCTGCTATGAACATAAGTAAGTAGATACAATATGGACTGGTAGCTAATTAAAGATAACAACAGGGAGAAGTAGCCAAAAGGACAGGAAACCCGAGTATGACAGACTCCCTGTTTCCAAAAGGAGATTAGCCTCGGGCAATTCCAGCAATTGTGGACAAAGGTACCCAGACCCAGCACAGCAACACTAGCAGGTGCCAGATCATCCTGGGTCCATATGAGCAACTTGGTACAGAAGAGAAACTTATCCCAATTTGTTTGTTTATTCAAAATTTATTAGCCACAAAAACAGATTTATTTTAGAAGTTGAAATTTATTTGAACTAAATGATTTAATGACTTTAGGAAACATTATTATGCACTCTTATTAATATATGATTTTGGAATTGTATTATGTTTTGTATGTTTGCTAGGGAAAAAAAACATAGGAAAATACAACTAGGGCTCTGTGGACATCTAGCTAAAACTGTATAGCATGTTGGAAAGCAAAGCAAACATAGTATTTTAAACACTGACTGTAGGAAATCCTGAATGTCCATATGTTGACATGGACAGTACATAGAATAGAAAGTCATAAGAACCACATGGCCCATCCAGTTTGTCCATTTATATACCTTATTTAAACTATACTGACATTATTTTATTCTCTATTTTGTCTGAAAACAAGAATACATTATATATAGTCTAAATGTATCCCAAGTGTGCTTAAACTGTTCTGAGGTATTAACAGACTTTGAAACCACAGTTTGCACACTCTTAACCATTCTTCCAGTCTACCCAGATCATTCATCATTGTTTTTACCCTCTTGGTGTGTCTAGCCTGATACATAGCTTTGTGTCAAAAAAGGCATATTTTACCCTGGATACCATATGTAATGTCCCCAATATATTAAATAACATCAGCCCACGTATAGATCCCTGTGGGAACTCCACTGGTAACCCTACTATGCCCTAAATGGATACCATTTATTACAACTCATTGTTGTCTATTCTGTAACAAAGATCATATTCACTCAACTATTTTGTTTCTCATTCCAGATAGTCTAACTTATTTACTCAGCTGTGAGGCACTTTGAAAGCCTTACTTAAATCTAGATAAGCCATGTTTACAGGTCCCCTTGATCTACTACTTTTGTGACCCAGTCAAAAAATTCCATTATACCCCATTCACATTACCTCAAATTAGCTGTCTTAAGCCGGCATCTAAACTCAGTGTGAACACTCCATTTACGAAAAGCCGGCTAAAAAGAAGGGGACTGGCCCTCCTATCTGGCTTTTCAGTCAGTCTGAACACTACATAGTCGGCTTTCTTCTTCTGCCATCGTGTTTGTGCAGTGCTGATTGGCTCACACAGTCAGCTGATTCCTGTGTGTTATAAGTGAGCAGTTTGTTAAACACCCCCCCCCCCTCCTCCTACGGCTCCTGCTGTCTCTTCAGCCAGGGTCTTGGACTCCCTTCTACAGATAACAGTACACAGCCCAAAGCACAGCACATACACATGCTGGATCACTCTGACACCCTGCCCAGCCACATCAATTAAACATTCAGACCCCTCTGACAGCCTGTCTCTGATTACAGTACATACAGCTATACAGGTAACATACATACATACCTAAATATAGCTATCTATATATACAGTTTGTTTACATGAAGAGAGGGGGAGGAGGAAGACACAGGCAATGTGAAGGACAGAGGCTGCACAGCACGTGTGCAAAGGACAAATGCTGCAGAATGCTGACAACTTTACCACTTTACCTTTAAATGACATCACTTTTTACAGCCAATCACAGCACATTTTCTGAGTATTGATGTGTATTGGTAGCAATGGTAGGTTCAATGTGAACAGTGGAGACACTGCTTTTTTTTCAAAGCCCCTCCAATTTCCCCAGCTATACACCCTGGCTCTAAACCCAGCTTTTTCATGGCTGGTAATCTGAACATGGTATTAGATTTGTTTGACATGATCTTCCCTCTGCAAAACCATGCTGTTTGGGGTCTTCGAATTTATCGTATTTTAAATATCCTACAGTGTGTTCTTTTAACAAGGTTTCCATAAATTTCCATATTACTGTTAGACTTACTGGTCGACAGTGGGCAGCATCCTACCTACTTTCACTTCTATGCAGAGGGGACTCATTTGCCAGTTTTCAGCCTTCGGGAATCACTGTTGCTGGTGACTGGTTATTGCACCTCTAATTTCTTTTGGTATTCTAAGATGTATTCCAGCTCGATCCATGGATCAGTCAACTTTTAGCTTCATAGGCTGTTTTTTTACCTGCTCCTCAGTGAAGAGATTTGTAACTATCTCTCTTATATAATTAGCCTTCTTTTTTAAATGTGGCCCTTTCCATTCTTTTTGTAAATTTTGAACAGAAAAAAATGTTAAGATGATCAGCCATAGCCCTGTAGGTCCACAATACCCAAACTCTATTTTTAGTCTCACTATACACTCTTGTTTTGCTTTTTATGTATATACCGTGTTTCCCCTATAATAAGACCTATCCTGATAATAAGCCCTATCCTATTTTACAGCAAACTGTCTAAAATAAGCCCTCCCCCGAAATTAAGCCCTATCTAAATCACAATGAGGTGTCATAATGTCAACAGGGGGAACAATGAGGCATCATAATGTCAACAGGGGGAACAATGAGGTGTCATAATGTCAGCAGCACTTGGGGGGACAATGAGGTGTCATAATATCAGCAGCACTTGGGGGGGACAATGAGGTGTCATAATGTTAGCAGCACTTGGCAGCACAAGGTCAATAAAATAAGCCCTACCCTGAAAATAAGCCCTATGGTGTTTTTTGTCCTGAAAAAAAAAATAAGACAGTGTCTTATTATCGGGGAAACACGGTACCTAAAAAATAGTTCATGTGCAAGAGAGGTATTTAACTAACTGAAGCTAGTCACCAACTAATGGGGGATCAGGGGCCAACCAGGTGCGGTCCAAGAACGTCTTAGCCCATGCTCATAGAGAAAGACAATAGGATTGGGGTGCGAGACAGAAGCAATCATCCAAACTCAAACCAATCAGGCATTTACCAGGGTCAAGAGGGAGAGGGCTATATAGCTGCAAGCTATCCTCCTTGTATTGAGTCCTATTTTGCCAGATGGCTTGGTCATGTTTAATGAACCCAAACCTTTCCCCATAACACCACTGGCTAAGCCACAGATTAGCAAATTCTATCTGAGCTGTTCTACAGAACTACAGTACTTCAGAAAATGTGATGTGAAAGCAAATTACACAGTACAAAATAAAAAAAAATATTGTAATCTATATATAGGTAAGCCACAGAGCTGTTATCTAAATTTTATACACACTAGCTCTAACAGAAATAGAAGCACATTACAATAGCCAACACAAAACATATTTGACATTTATGAACTAATGCACTCATGACATTTAAATGGGAACGGTCAGTGAACTAAAACTGTACTNGTCTGACTAATTTACTTTGGGAACTTCATATAGATTCCTATAACGGCCAAGAACTACAAATGGCTGTGGTAAAATGTAGAGAGCGATGGTGCATGTATACAAGGACTAATAATGTTGGTGGGTTCAAGTCCACGTCAAAGGCGTCAGGAAAGTTATACCTCTTCCCACCAAAAACTCAGGTTCAGACCTGAGATTTTACCCTGCATTTTTCCCCAGGTCAAAAAAAAAAAACACCCCTTTTCCACTGCAGTGTGAACCTGGGTTTTTTCCAGGGTTGACACCATTTCCACTGAATGGAGTAGAGTATTTTTACCTACTATGTTTTAAAGGGAAACCCCTTGCCACTGCAGCAACCTGGGAAAAATCCCAGTAAAAACCCTGCATTAGTGCAATGAAAGCCTGTTTTTTTTTTTTTTTCTTGGGACCCAATACCACCAAAATAAACCTGGATCTATGTGCATAAACCCGGGATTTTTCTGTGAGTGGAAAAGGGGTATTAATGAAGAGGAAACGTATATGGAAGCCACTGAGTCTTTATTATAACTATAAATGGAGAACAAGCCAATCAAATATGTTCTGTAGTGTTGGTTTGCAAAGGGCATCTTTACATATTAAACAGTGTAATGTTACATTTTCCAGTGGCCAGCTCTATAAAGCATTTAACCCGCACCACCCCTGAATCAGTTCTTAATGAACCCCATTTGTAGAAGGATCAAAAATAAATATATTTAGTGTTGAGCCACATGGGCATTAACTCCCTACAAACATTATTACATTTTCAGCGAAAATACCACATACCGTATTTTTCACCTGTTATGGCTCACAGTAAAACAGTTATGTCACAGTCTATTAAAGACACTAAACCATAGATTATATCATCATTAACTGCTTTGAATTTGCAGATTTCAGATCACCTTTAGATAAAGCCTTGGGTCAAAAAGAGTAGTTTGTGTTTCAGGAAGAAAATTAGCATAATGCTCACATCTGGTATATAGAAGCTATTGTCTTATAAACTCTTAACTTGAATACTTCAGTTTAATTTTAGCACTATCCTTATCCCTTCCCACCATAAAAACCAGCTTTTTGTCATATACAAAGGCCAAAGCCCTAATTAAAAAATATGTCACAATGTAGAAAGCTATGTCCTCACATGTCATAAGTGCAGACCCTCCAACATGACCCATTCCACCAGGTACACCATACTCCACTCCTGATCTTCCAGCTGTCAATCACCTGGTTTTAATGAACTGATGTCTTATGATGTCTTATACACAGGTACCATAGTAACTGATTGCTGGAAGCTCAGGAACAGAGTGTTTTGTACCTGGTGGAATGGGTCATGTTGGAGGGTCTGTAAACGGCACTAAAAACAAAAAAGCAAATAAAAGGTTTTCAAATACATTATTCTAGATCTGTACAAACAAAAAAAACCTATTTGGGCCTGTGTGTTCTTAAGTGCAAGGTTTTTTTTATTGAAATAATCTCAGTCAGAGCTTCACCATACCGGGTAATGAGGGGAATAAATTGTGATGTTTTATAGAGGTCTTTATATCCCATATTTTTGTAATGATTTTCAGACCAATTCTTTATATGTCATTCAGTCATCAAATATACCCTATGCCATCAATTGAAGTAAAGATACACATCTCATTACACACCTTCACAGAGTCCCTTGTGTACCACCAAGCAGTGGGTTGTGCACCACTGGTTGAGAAGCCCTGTTCCAGATACTGCATAGATTTGGCATGAGGGGGGAAGAGATTCCATCAACCCAAGTTTGAGTTACAGAGAATAAAAAAAAAATCAATTTATGTAAGTCAATGTTAATTATCTGCCCTATTAGACAAATATTTGTCATATTTTTTGTGCCTAGTAGAATTTGCAAAGAGTCAATGTTATAGTAAGATAAACCTTACATTTTCCTTTTAGGGTAGAGTGAATAAAACAAAATGAAATGTGACTAAAATATGATGAGTACCCCCTCAATAGATTTCAAAACATAGGATTTTCTGTATGTTTTAGGACAATGCTTCGTACCACATACATTCAAACACAGACATATTTAAGCATTTTCTTTATTTCAGTAATTTTCAACACAAAACAGAACACAAGATGTGGCTGTTAATAAGCTGGGCTTGTCATCTATTTTGAATTCAACTATTCAGGAAGTGACATCGGTATGAGACTAAAAAAACATAACAGAACATATCTTCCTGGTATACAAATGCATAGGAATTTCTATACACTTGTTCTTCAGTTCTTTCTAAAATAAAATTAAACAACTAGATCTATCATGTCAAGACTGGCATCCATTTATGCCATACCAGGAAGGGTGTGCTAGAACAGCTCACCGACCAAATAAGACTTTTAAAGAGGATTCCAAAGACCTCAAATAAAATATAAATAGATATGAACATTTCTCATTTATAAATTCTTCTTTATAAATATTTTCACCAAGTTATATTTCCTGGTGTCTTTGCTATGCAATGTCAAGCAACATAAGACACCTGGCAAAAACTTATGGCAGTGATAAGGCATGGTCATATTCAGAGACTGTGGAATGACAAACATTCCAGCACTCAAGGTAAACAAGGTACATTATTTTCTCATCGACTCCTTCACATACATAAAAAGGTGCTTAAGGGGGAAAAGCAAATACTTATTCATGCACTGTGCACGACTATGACACATATGTCTTCACCACCATTTGAATCGGTTTCTGGCACACCAGACAACCCTTGCGAGTTTTTTGGAGTTTACGCGCACATAAAAAGCATGTCACCAAGTGGGCAGTACGCCCATGTACTACATTTCCATTACGAGGACGTTGTTGGCAAAGCCTGCAAGGCTCCAGTAAGGGTCGGCTAGAGTCCAGAGAGGCTTCATCAGACTGGCAGCTGAAAAGTGTGTCTGTACTTTCAGAGAGTGTTGTTACACTTGATGCTAAATCTAGTGGTTCTAAGAAAGGTGCTTGGCATTTGCTGTTAGGATCTCTTACACGCACCATGGGGGCAGATACCGTTCTACGACAGTCAGGTATGTCAACATCATTGACTGTTTTTCTAGAACGGACACTACCAGGCAGTGTTGGAGTTGAAAGTGTATGTGTAAGACGTGGACAGTCTGCATACCAGTCTTTGCGGAGTGCCCAGCAGCGGAAACAGTAACGCTTCATTGGTGAATTAAACTTATGACAATTTGTGCACTGCCAGCATTCCTAAAAAAGAACAAGGAAGAGTTATGTTAAACAAAAAATTATTAATTACAGCATACCTTAAGCGACACATACTAGAGGTTTTTGTCACACTGAGTAAATGTAGTAGTTTGTAATAATGCAATCAATATGATGTCACATACTTTACAAAGATCAGGCACTGCAGCTCATTTCATTGCAACAATAAAAGGTGAAAATACCTTGTGTGTGTACCCAGCTTTAGTCTTGTAAGTTTGTAAACAAAGGCATGTATAGCAACAGTAAACAAGCGTTTATTTGGCAAATGGAAAGTGGTGTTAACCTTGATAACAGATATTATTTCACATTAAAGATTATTATTTACAAAGGACTAACCTCAGGAGAGATATCAGTATCTGTATCATCACTTAGAGTTTGTGTGTCCTCTAAGTCATCTTCGTAAATAGTAACTTCAATCACCTGAAAAGCATGAAGATGACCAGGTCATGACACTTCTACATAAACGGATGTTTTTTTCATATACCGTATATACTGAGGATTAGCTGACCCAAATAGAAGCCGAGGTACCTTATTTCACCACAAAAAACAGGGAAAATTTATTGACTCGAATATAAGCCGATCCCCAGTATCCCGATCATGTCTGTCACAAATCCACAAGGCCGGCATGTGTAGATGATTTTTACATCACAGGACACTGCATCTCTGAAGACACTATTTCACTGAAGTCCCTCACTCCCTCCCACCCTAAAAAGGACTTCAGTGTAGTGAGCGGGGGGAATGGAGGGAAAGTATAGACGCTGCTTCACTTTCAGTAGCTGTGTATATGTATGTGTAAGAAGCCTGATGTAAAAGCTGCTGTTATGTGAATGATCCTGTGACTGCACTACACAAGTCCTTACTCCTCCTTCCCAAGGGAGGGAGAGAGGAAGTGAGGGACTTTAGTGCTGTAAAAGGGAGATGAGGGGAGTCTGTCACTGCTGCTGCCATCGTGGTCTTACAGATAGTCTTCTAACAGATAAGGCTAGCATGGCTGGTGTTAGAGGGTCTTTGATAAATCTTGCCCTGAGTATAAACCGAGGGTGAGCTTTTTCAGAACATTTTTTGGGCTGAAAAACTCTGCTTATACTCAAGTATATATGGTAACTAATTCACACAATGCTGACAGAGTGCATGACACTGTTCTGTAGTGATCAATACAGCATGCCAACTGCAACAATTGCTTACATGCAATATAATATCAAATCATTGTGACAAACTGCAATACATTAATACTGTATAGTTTTAATTAAACCATCTTTTGCAGCAGTTCTATCCAGTTCCAAAACCCGAGTATAACAACTAGTAATTGAATTATCAAGCAGGCCCTTATTTGTTTGCTCACCAGAAGTATTTTTTTTTATTAAGTATTAAGTTTGGAGTGGCATGTCATAAGTTATAGGAACATGAAACAGGAGAAAGCACGCATTCATGGAACAGTAATCAATACCATGTTATACTAACCTTTTTGCCCTCTTCTTCAACTTCCTCCCCCTCACTGTCTTGGGAATCTAGCTCCTCTACTTTTAGCTCCACATTTATCTGATCTGACCTATTGTCATTTAGGAACCATAAATCATCAGTCGTGTCTGAAACAAGTGCTGTATCTATATCCTGCAAAATGGGAATAAAAGGCTAATCAAATATAATGAAACAGGACCTTGTTTAAATAAAGGAAATTTAAAATTCACCATCTTAATTAAAACAGGTCAACAAATTATTCAGACACACACTTTCAATCAATAAACATGAGTGCAGGCATAAAAAAATGGACCGCAGCAGGACTGATGGGCATTCATGTTAAGCAGACATTACTAGCGATACTTCATTCAGCCGTTGTTTCCAGGTCTTAAACAACTGTAAAAAGCTGGGCTAGGGAAAGAAAGTAGGGAAAAGTCAGACAAAAAAATCGTATCCTAAGAAAATAGAAGGAAAAAGAGGTGTTATGAAATGTGTAATATTTAAACAAATGATATCACTATATTACATAATGGCATCTATTTACTAAACTTTGGAATGGCATAGTGGAGATGTAGCCCATAGCAACCAGATTTGATCTGGTGTGCCTGATTGGTTGCTATGTGCTACAGCTTCACTTTGCCATTCCCGCAGTTTAGTAAATAGAGACAATTACATATACAATTAAAAGTTTTTTTGTTTATCGATAGCATAGCAAAGTAATGTAAGAAAATTAAAATGAACAGTTAAACATGGCAAGAGAAATAATACACTGAAAGTGTAGTAATACATACATACATACACATATACACACATTAGTGGAATGTCCACTATATATTGTAGTAGAATGTCATGTTAATGTCCATTACCTGGTTAGAAGGTATGTCTGTGGATCCATTACTTAAAGGATCATAATTTGTTCTCAGATTCCCTAAAAACCACCAGGGTAAACCTGCTCCGTCCCACTCTTCAAATGAGAGGTCCAAGCGAGCCTGTTTGTAAATGGCTGGACTTTCATCATCTGGTGTCAATCAGGAAATAAGAACCAATCACTACATTACTGAAACACACTCAAGTTTAAACAAGTTTACTTAAGAAAAATTAACATACCATCTGCAAGGCGCTTGGAAGATGAAACTTTGTTGTCACCAAGATCTCCATTAATACTTCTTTCAGGACTCTGAGAATGTAGGAAGGTGAAGGAAAATACAATTAACACCATTAGGAGGATACCCAGAATAAGGATACAGCAATAATGTACTGGCCACCAACCACAAAATGTGACTACCCTGTAACCTTTTGGGATTACAGGGTAACTACTATTTCATGCAGTTTTACCAAGTCATGGAAAAGCATTGCCAAGATCCTGCATGTTAATTATTGAACGATGTGTCTAGAAAGCAGGATCAGAAACCACATCATTTTATTTAAAAGGTATTATATAATACAAATAATGAAACCTAAAAAAATGATGCGCTTTCTTTGATATCTAGTTTGTATATATGTAAAAGGCAAATACGGCATAACTAATAACTAGGACTGCTCTAGGACATAATACAAATACTTCTGCCTAAATAATGCATATCCCGTAGCCAATGTATATCCTTTACCATTTAATGATTATAGTGGCCAGTAACAAAACAGCTGTATCATTTTGCACAGTTATAAGTATGAACTGTGCAAATATTAAGGGAACAGAGAAGTTTGACTCTGTCCCTGCTCCGTGGACTCCAGCTGAACCTGAGCGGTTTGAAAAAGCGGTCTGGAGATCCAACGCTGGCAGGTACAGAGAAGGGGGCTCTGTACAAGGTCAACAAATACCAGGTTTTACCTTCTGCAGCTCCAAACCGCACGTGTCCTGCATTTGGTCTCTTGAAGGACTCTGAACAGCACCTATAAAGCGGATGAAAAAAAAAAAATCCCTCCCCAGTAATAACTGAGCTTTTAAGCAGCTTGGTTCAAGTTTGGACTGTAATAATGGACACAATACCCAAAAGAGAATTGTTCCAGTAGAAGTACTTTAATAATACCACTAACAGCATACCCAGGACCTGGTTACTGGGCCACTAGCAGTATGTATATTTGAAAAGCTTATTTTTTAACCACCTTAATTTTAAAGGTTGTTCTGAAATCAAATTACCTATTTTTTTTTTACATACTAGTAAACTGTTGATTCCCATGACAGGCCGATTATGTCATAGATGGTAGTGGAAAATATAGTTAATCAACTTATTCTACAATTTGTTTAGAAACAGGCTGTGAATAACGTTAACCTAAAGACCATTCACAAAAATCTGTGTAGTGACACCATAAAATGAAAAACACATGCAGTAACCATATTAGACTTCCACACAACAATATCAAATTAAATACGTACTGTGTTACTGCCAATTCATGAAGTGCCGTTGTCTGGCATCAGAGTTTGGATATAACTGCATTAATGTGGGTGTACAGTAACATGAAAGAAATCTGCCACAAACATAACTGGACTAAAATAAGCAAAACTTAATTTTAAAAAGGTGATGATGTTCAGAGAATTAAAGTAAAGATATATTTACCTGTGCTAGAAATGCGATAAAGATTCTTCTTTAACATCTCATACAAGGGACTGTAGTTTAAAAGAGAGAAATTTTATATTAACAATCATATACATATCACCCTGAATTGTTAATTATTGTTCTGGATCCTAAAAAGCCAAGAACTCCCCCAAAACACTGTGATCAAAGCTCCAAGCAGAGGTTTGACCAGTTCATTATTTTTTTTTTAATCTTCAATTAATCAGTTGAATAAAATCATGCAAGAAATTTTTACCTGGGGTCCTTGACTGAAAACGTTGTGATGCCCAACAGATTTCCAAGTTCATCAGTGCCACAGTGAACAATATGCTGCTGCTGTTTATCATACAGCTGTTTCACCATGATGTACTGGCCCAAATAATGCATAACCTAGAGAAACAGGAACATGTGAATTTATGTGGATGTCAGTTTAAACGCTTAAGATACAAGATTTAAAATATAAGTACACTCGCTTGCATGTCTACAACTTTCTGTAGTATCTACTTTATAGTTATGTTTTTTAGCAAAACAATACTGGGGCTCTCTGAAGAGGGGGAACATTTAATTTTACTGAGAAAGGGGTAGAGGTTACAGCAATATCAACAGTACACACATTTCACTGTCCTGCAAACTGCAAATTTCCAAATCAGCCAGGTTAACATCAACTGATCTAGTGCAAGTTACGCAATGTAAATGTTTCATCATGGCTTAAAAAACTAAATTTAAGTTACCAATGAATGTCTAAAAGTTAGGCATCTAATAAATTAAATAAAACCATTGTGTACATAGTATACATGCTGCGCGGCTATATGCTACTGGTAAAAAAAAGTTGTAGCTTCCCAATGCAAAGAGCCCTAACCCAACAGGACTGTTCCCTGCAATAATACGTTGGCTATGAATAATACAATCGCTTATGAATAGGACCAGACACAGAAAATGTGCAGAAAGAGAAAAGAGATTTTTCTCCAAAACCAACCTTTACCCTCACCTTAAGGCCCATTCAATCTTCTGTGAAGCCGCAACTTTTATTAGCATCTTTGCACACTAGTTTAGCATATTATTTTGATCAGCGCACATCAAATTAACAAACACGCATTGGTAGCGAAAAAAAAAAGCTTTCTATGCTGGTATAAGAAAATCCATTCATTGCAAATGGATTTTCTTATGCAAGCGCTGCAGCACAGATTAAAGCTGGCCATACACTATAAGATAAATTGTTCCAATCTAAGCATTTTTAAAGAGTGGGTAAAACCACGTTGAATTGCAGGGGAGGTAAAATGAATGTCA
>JABWIB010000176.1:82889-94495 GCA_016617825.1 Platyplectrum ornatum | reverse complement strand
GCTATTTTTATTGTGAAATAGTTCTCATGGCAGAGCTAGACACACCCATGGGTGGAGCTATCCACAGGACACACCCCTTTGGTGGCCCAAGTTACACCCCTTTTGTGAAGCGCTTGTCACAATGTCCCTGAAACCCATTTGCAAAAGTAGGCAACCATGTATTATATTATATATATAAAATATATAAAATCCCTATCTCTCTATTTCTATATATAGACAATATGCTGCTAGCTGTGGAATTTACATTAATGTTTCCTCCACAGTAGAAACATAGTACATATGTTTCCATTCCATTTCTTGGATGCTTAAGGGATCCAAGAAAACTAAAGCAGTGGAATCTGAATCTCATTGACTGATGTGTGTTGTTGTCACTTCTACCTCAAGCTATGACATTATTACAGCAACCCTAGACACTTATAAAGAAGGGAAGGGTGGTTTCACTGATTGTTTACATGGTGCACACACAGCAAGTGTAAACGCTGTCATTCATGTGCTCATTTCTTTTACTTGCATTTCCGCGCGCGTCCATGAGATGGCGCCAGTCCTGGTGAATGTCTATTGTCTGCTGTGTGCACCGCTCAGTGTGCTCCGTGCCTGCTGCACACACACAGCTTCCTTTTACCGCACAGCCTGAGAACATCCTTCGGGGAAATCACCAGGATTTCCTTCGGATCTCCCCAGGTCCCTACGGAGGATTCTGCTGGACCACCCTACAAGAACGTAAAGCAGGTGAGAGGACGGGGCTGAGCGCTGAAACTAGGACATGTGATGTTCCAGTGTTTTCAATTACCAGGCTCATTAACCCCTCGGCTGCTCCCCAGCTAATAGCCAGCAATGCATCCACATCTCACAGGGCAGTGATAGCAGCAGGGGTGCGGCTGGTCCCATCCATCCATCCATATATATATATATATATATATATATATATATATATATATATATATATATATATAAACATTGGATTGTGATGATCTATAGTGTAGGTTATTAAACTTATGTACAATAAATAAGTATAGTAATATATATTGTACATGGTAATTGAAATGCAGATATCTAGGTTAAATAAAGTGTTGTAGCTCCAATGATTCTATCCCTAGAAATACAGGGTTAGCCTTTTGTTGTGTGGTTTTGTGATGTTTGCTGGCTATGGGAGTGGAATAGGGTCATTTTCGCATTGTACTGCAGAGATAATTGTACTGGCGTCACTGTATTTAGCATTTTCAAAGGGTTTTTATATTACCGTGACTTCTGTTAGTTGGGGTTTTGTGTTATTTCTGAGATTATGAGTGGCAGCACTGGTATCTGGTTAGACGGCACCTGTAGTGTCAGGACCATGCTATAGCTTGTGATTGATGCGTCGTATAGGATCCACATTTACATGGGAAAACTATCTTGTCCATTTTGTTCGGGAATCTGGATTAGTGTGATGGCATACCTACACTGCATTGTAATACCAAATCACCCAACGCTTGCAAACACAGACTGGCCTTCTGTTGTAAGTGTCATGGATAGGGCAGAATTCTTGCACAAAATCAGGACCAATGTGATCCAAACACAGACGTAATGGAACATAGGAAGTTAGCATTCCACATTATACAGCATTGTATTGCTTTATGGGAATCCAGCCGATAGAAGCCATAAAAAAGGAAGCCTAAAACATTTGATCAGGTGACCATGACCTAAATGTACTAAACTGTGGGGTTGTTTCCCATAGCAACCAATAACATTCAGTCTCACATTCTCCTGATAGCTTGATCCTGGTTGATATGGGCTACATCCCCATTTTTCCAATCAAACTGTTAAGTAAATTCCCCCCATGTGTCAGAATCCGCAATTTATAGAGAAGTTGTATTAAACAAAGTTTATGCATTACCACTTACGTGACCTACATCAGTTTGTGTCATTATTTTAGTTATATTTGATTTATATGTTTTTAATCAACATGTTATTTCATGTTTCTTAATGGCAAGCCACTTTTAATGGAAATCTTTTGCTAGCTCATCATTGATTTATTTATGCGAACTGAATGAAAGGGGTAAATGCAATGGGATTTTACATCAGGGCCTCAATGCAAAAATATATTGGCTAGCTGGTACATCTCCAGAAAAGTCTGGGAACCCCTGATTAGCTCTTGCTATTCTGACACATGGCGCTTTTGTCATACTATATTGCTTTGTTAACATTCACAGTGTTTTAAAGATAAAGGTACCCAGACCGTGGAGAACGCATCATTTTACGCAGCCTGGATTCGGACACTGGGCGCAGAATAGAGTGCACGTGTGCACAGGGGCAAGGGAGGGATGTACATTGTGCAGTAAGCACTGGCTTCAGCCCTTACCTACAATCTAGATTACCACACTCTATTGCTTTTGACCAAAAGATTCCGCTCCGTTCCTATGCACTGGACTCACTATTATGTCCCATATCTACAGGTGTTTCCTAAATATTTTTATCGTTTAGANTTTAAGTAAATAGATGTGACTGATTAGAAAACATTGGACCGGATCCTAACTGCGGATAAAGAAACATTCCTTCATAAGGGTTATGTGGAGCTATGTAAATAGTACAGTTAGGGCATGCTTTCCACTGCTTTTTGTTGTTGCCGAGTAATTTCACAATTGAGCACAATTGAGTTAGTGTGATACTTGCAGTTAATATGAGGTGCCCATGTGTACAAGGGAAATCTTCAGTGTATCACTTTCGATAACCCCTGATCCATCGCAGCCTGTACCATAACCTAGCTGACCCACCCCTTCCTGTAAACTCTATGTGTATATTTAAGTAAAATATTTATTTATAAAATGCATTCGGGACTTTCCAAGCCTGGTTCTCGAATTCTAACTATGGACACACAGATCAGATAGAGTGCTGAGACTTTCCAGATACCCCTGGCTAGCGTAACCAATCTGTGGGAAAGGAGAAGTGAGGAAGTTGCCCATAGCAACCATTCAGATTCTAACTGACATTCTTTGGTATGTAATATGAGAGTGAGATCTAGAATCTGATTGGTTGCTATGGGCAACACCCCTACTTTTTCATTCCTGCGGTTTAGTACATATGGGCCCAAGATTTTGGTATAAAAAATGCAATAATCCCCCTGTCTGGTAGAAACGTGTTGTGCCGTTAGTGCTTGTGTTTAATATTTGTGTAAAATAACAGAAATTGAATTACTAAATCATACCTTCTGACTAGTTACTGGAAAAACGAGTAATGAGATGAAAGATAAAGGGATGAAATAAGATTTGTAGGCAAAATATTTTTCTTTGAGATCGTAACTGATAAAAGATGGTTGTGGTTTATAGTTCTTATGTGAAATGCTTTGTTACTTTAATACTATTATTATAGTGTGCTTCTTTACAGGGTTTACTGAGATTAGCACAAAACAGGCTTGGGCATTTTAGTTGCGGTAATTTAAGTTGCATTTTGGTGAGCTCCACATTGTGCAACCAAACATTGAAGGATTAATAATCATCATAGGGAGTTGTAAAAGCAGAACCCACAGCACGAATCCTGCTATACCTGTTCATTTTATGAGTGTTTACTGAACGTGTGTACTGATGCTGCCCCCTCACCTGGAGATATCATCTCTAGATAACATGCATGAAGAGGTAATCTATATCAATAGAATTATTCACTGTATCTTCTTGCAGTCCTCTATAAATGTCCTGGTTGTAAACCATTTTAGGTTAGAATTTATTTTTTGCATTTTGTCGGTTATTTACTACTTAATTTTATGTACACATTTTGTGTTATGCTAATACTATTTTATTAGTTAAAGTTAAATTAAACTAGTTAAAGTTCAATTAGTAAATTAATAAGTTTTGATTAGGAAGTCAAACCATTTATTTTGTTATGATTTCCTTTTTTGCTGGAGATTTATTAAAATTATCATTCATCAAGCCAGTTTCATTGTCATTTTTCTAGACCTGTGAGCAGAGCTTTGCCATGCAGAGGAAGTCCACTTTCCTTGAACGCAATGTTTCCGCCAGCAGGACCCTACATTTAACTACCATCCCAATAGAAAATGGGGTCAATGGGTAAATGAGGATTCTATGTAAGGCCTTACTGTATAATTTGCCATGGCAACTAGAAATTGGGCCTTGATCAGACTGGTGTGATGGAACAACCAGCAGTTTGTACAGAAATTGAGAGGGTAACCCTGCAGCCTCTTTCTCCCCTTCTTAAACTGCTGGGCCAGTGGGACAATGCGGACTGGTGAGGGATGACTGGTGAGAGAGGTTACTGGTCAGCACGTGTGAAGGAGAAAACAGAAAAAGCCAGAAATCAGTAGTAAATACATGATTACACATGAAGCACAGCATAAAGCACCCAATCCAGACCCGTGTTCGAACTGTGTTAACATGCAGGTATCTCTGAACATGGGAGAGGGGATTTCCTTCTCCTCCCCTCCCCTATATGATATGGGCTTCTGGACACTAACCCCTAACTCATACAAACTCCTGGACACTACAATGCAGGGACCAGAAAACTCTGCCCCTCGCACACTGGTTTTTAAATTATTTTTATAGGGACGTTAATAATTTTAGTTTACACTAGAATTGACCCTCATGACAACCCATCAGGTCAGTTGAACAGTAGCAGCTCCCGATCCTGTTAGTCACATTTGATGTCTATTCTCACAATTGGTTTAACAGTAATATGACTTTTCCTGCCTTCCTTATTAATGGCAGACATACACAGGAATGTATGGGTTTACGCAGACTGCAGGGAGAGTCTGGTGTTGAGCCTTATTTGGACAGAGTGATGGAAGATGTTTCTTTTTCTTTTCTTGCCTCCTTAATGTGGACACTGTAAAAACAATTACTTCTTGCATGATACCAAACTGATATCCATGTATCTGAATTAGCTGAGGTTTTTCTTTTATATCCCGTTCACACAGACTACCCTGGTAAATCTGTTTTTAACGAGCAGAGTTGTTAGCTGTGGATCTGAATCACCCTGGTAATTAACCCTGTTCACAGTACTGAATTACCCTGGTAATTCACAAACTACCCTGATCAACACTGTTCACACTGAACCAGGGTAGTTAGTAGTATTTTTAGTGCTGTTCACACTGAGCACACTACCAGGGTTGTTCAGTCAACCTGTGAAGTTGACTGAATTACCCAGGTAATAGCCCTCTGTGTGAACAGGGTATTACTGATCACTCATAAGTGACAATCATGATAAACAAAGTTGTGCTGGAGTATACTACGTCATACTACATTATTTTCTTGTTTTAATGGTGTTTTCATTTTGGAAATAAACTCTATAACTATTCTATGTTTTATATTATCAGTAAATAAAACTTAATACGAGTGAACAACTTGCCAAGCGTATCTGATACATATTGTTCTAATTGATATGAATGAATGAATTAATGGCCATAGACACATGCACACCTTACAGCTGATGTGGTTTCTTATTGACGCATTTGTGTTCAGCACTGGCGAGCTTGGAATAACACAGTATGTAATTATACGGCTCTGTGCACTATAATTTTGGATTTGTAATCATAGCCTCCAATAGATTTGGATACAGCAATGTAACCTCCCAAGTGCTGCAGGAAGAAGAGAAGAAGAGAGTGAGGTGATATAGAGAAGGCAAAACAGGCACTGTTAATTGAATTTTTCCTTTTCCACATGCAAGATGGTATATGTTTTTGTTATACCCATCACTATATGAAGTAGGGGTGTATATATATTGAGACTGTAACTAAATAATTAGAATGTAGCCTATTTTCTCAATAGCTGTTAGCAATACCACTGGTGCACTTTGTACTTTATCCTTTATTGGTGTCATAACTTAGATTATAGACTGCCACAGAATAGTTAGATGATTATGTCATGTGATTCAAATAAACCCTTTTCAGCAGAGACTTCTGGAATCTTTTCTGCCATCAAGTCCCCAGTTGTAGGGTTTCTATTTATTGCACTGTGTGTCGGTGTAAATATCCTATTGTTGGTGCTGTTGCAAAGTGCGGAGCTTTGGTATTGTGTTGTGGGCATGTGATGAGAAGCTGCTGTACAGGCGTAAACATTCCCCCAAACATTCATGGATTTCAGCTTTATTCATCTCTAGGACTGAGGAAGCAGGTGCAGGACACCAGCATCGGAAGGAGGAGGAGGGGGAGGTGATCATACAGTGTAACCCCTTACCCCTCCCTGACTTGTGCTTCTTCCTCTACAGATGGGTACCTCCTCCTCCTCCCCTAATGCTGGGAGTTTCAGAAGAAGGTGCCCTGGGAATACGGGGGAAGGGTGGTGAAGAAATGCTGACATTTTTAGCATATGATCAACGAGTGCATTCTTGTATACGCGTTTGTCATCGCAAAACCGTAGGACCAAATCTGATACATGCATGAGATTTACTGAAAAAAACAGCATTTTTTTTTTGGAATTGTGAAAAATATTATAATTTAGAAATTAGAGAGCAATGTATATAAATAAATAAATATCCAATACAGTCAAAAATTCCTACTTACCTGCCGTGTCTTCATGTGTAGGTTCAGCTTTTAATTCAGGGAGACTTGTAAAAAAAAAAAGAAAAAAGGCATTGGAAGTCACCAAACATATGTTCAGCCCCAATCCTCGATTTATAATCTGTGACAGCGTGGGAAAATCCCCAATCTTTTCCCCATACATTGGGAAGGGATTCTCTCTTTCCGCTATTTTTGTTAGTTAAATACATTGAAAGGTGTCCATCAGGAGCTGCATGTAGCACAGCGCAGGTAAATATTCTGGGGATTGATTTTTAATAGGGAGTTAGGGGGTATAATAGGGTGTTATGGAGAGGTGGAGAGCTTATAGGTGTCTGAGAAAGCAGGCTACTGTTTTGTTTTTAACCTGAGCAATTACATAGAGATTTACTAAACTATGGGAAAGGGAAAGCCCATAGCAACCTGTTAAAATCGAGCTGACATTCTTTAGTATATAATCGTAGCATGTATGTATATAATAGCAAGAATCAGAGTCTAATTAATTACTATGGTCTAGAGTCCTTAGTGTTTATACCTCCTGAAACAGCCTCATAATACACATGCCCTGTAACTGGTTACTGGAATATATAAAAATCTGTCTTCTTGTAATGGAATCTGTTCATGTGTGTACATTGCTGCATCCATTTCTAAAGGCTTTACAATGAGTTTCTGCCTGTATGCGTTATGGATGTGCATTGGTACATGTGTATAACCATTCTGACCCTGTCTAATTAAACAATGACACTACTGTATGGGAACTAAGAACCATTGAGTGGCTTTTTGTATTCTAGTCCCACTTCCTTCCTTGGGGCTAGATTTGTAAAACTGCTGAAAAGGAAAATGAGAGAGGTTGCCCATAGCAGCCCATCAGATTCTAGATTACATTCTCTAGTATGCAACTGGAAAGTAAACCGCAAGAATCTCATTGGTAGTGATGGCCTACATCTCCATTTTACTACAGTAAATTTAGCCTTTGGAGTTAATGTTCACCATTTAGTCCAAGACGGCGTTGACATGGGTAGAGCAAAGCCCTATAGCAAGGTCCGAGGGAGCCCAGTAATAGTTTCCTCTCCAGTATTCGCTGTATTCTCACATGTGGTGTTTCTAGAGCAGAGAGAATGCAGAATAAGTGGTGCGGGCCAGGGAGGTTCAGAGCCATGTTAATATTTAGACTGTGTAATGTGGTTTCTGTGCATCTCCTTTATTCTGTATAAGCACAGTACATTTCTAGTGTCTGCATGTCTAGTTTGCCTGTGGTCTATTACTGGCATAAAGCAAATAAAAGGCTGGGTCAGATGGCGGTCTTGCCTCAGAAACCTCTTGTGGCCAGTCTCTTTTATTGAGGTTACATGTTCATGACTGTCTGTGGTACATTTTTTTTCTTATATATTTGCTGGTGTTAGTCGACTTTTTTTTCTCTTTATAATTCACAGATCACAATATAATTCACAAGTCAAATTAATGGGAATTTTTTCTTTTATTTTAAAAAATTTGTTTTTTTTCCCCATGATGTCAGTGTTTGCATGCAGGGAGAATACTTTATTGTTGCATGTTGCACACAAATACTGACCAGTGTTACTGTTACACTGTTATTACACTTGTGCTGGAAACATCATCTCTCACCTGTAATACTGGTTGCAATGAATTCAATTTACCTCCCCTGCAATTCAACATGGTTTTGCCCACTCTTGAAAAAATCTTAAGATTGGAACAATTTATCTTATAGTGTATGGCCAGCTTAAGATGATTTTTAGTCCAATCCACAATAATCGCAATAGTGTGTGGACAGCTTAAGGGCTAAAGCCAACCCTTGATGTATGTGTCTGTGTACATATTCAAGAAACAGTATCCGTTTAATTATAACTTTCTTTGTAATGTAAAAATGTTAATTGTGTGTGTCTTTTGCTGTTATTTGTGATCCGCTGCTTTAAATAACATTTCCAAGCTATTAAACTATCATTCAATTGATTACCTATTGCTTTTTTTTCTTTTTATTTTGTGTTCATTTACATATTTCCCAAACTCCTTTTGACCTTTGTCTAGATGTATTGTTTAATTTACTAGATGCCAGGACCCAAATACCTAGATAGGTTATTTTAACCCTATAATTCACTGTGGAAGACATATATGAGGGTAAGCTTTGTAATACCATATATTGTTTTTCTTAGTTGAAGAGAAGAGTTAATTGAAGAGACTTGTGTTTTTTTTGTTGTTACTTATAAATCTGAACTCTGCAAATTGCAAGAATGTGGAGGGAGGTTACTGTATAGAAATTCTGTATGTATGTATACAATTGGTTACTTCAAGCTGTCTAGTAGTAGCTTATAACTTAAAGACACCCTGGCATAAATTTACTTAGCAGGGACCTTGCAGGAGATGGATGAAAAGTGGGGACGTTGCCCATAGCAACCAATCAAATTTACGCTCACCTTCTACAGTATGTAAAACGAAACTGAGAGCTTAAATCTGATTGGGTTCTGTTGGACAGCATCCCCACTTCTCAGTCTCCCTGCAATCTCCCTGGTAAGTAAATTTGGGCCCTTAAGCTTTTTGTTTTTTTTTTTTACACTTGCAGCAGCCATAATAGACATAACTCCTAACTTCATATGTATACATATATATTAGTGATGCTGGTTAAATGTGTGTATCATACTCAAGCCTGTTTAATAAAATTAACCTAGTCTGAGTATGCAAGGATAAGTTGGCATAAATGTGATATAATTTTTCCAGGCAGCCATGGGTTTGGAAAGGAAATACTACTTACAGAAACAGTTGTACAATATGCGCCAAATAAATGTGGAATTGGCTGCAACTACTAGTGAACAGTGGCCAAACTGTATTCTAGACAAGCAATTACATAGCTTACCAGAAAATATCAAATGCCATTTTTTTATGATCAATACAAAAGTAATTAAAGATGGGAGTGAATTTTGTATTACATGATAATATCGTAAAANTGTTTTTTTTTTTTTTTTTTCAAGGTTGAATTCTGGTTCAGTATGTCTTGATCAGCATTTAAGGCATTTGAAAAGCAATAGCCCTTTCCTTTCCAATTGTCTTTGTCCACCTATACCCCAGTAATGTCAACTTCAGGTGGAAAAAAAGAACAATGGAAGGGCTTAGAGTCACTGGGAATAAGCCACAAAGAACTGGCTCTAGCAGAGGCCCTGCAAATGGAGTATGATGAACTGTCCAGACTCCGCAAAGGTAATAAACCGCCTTCAAGTAATGAAAGCCATCTTATCTCCTGGGAAGATGTCTCTCAGACACCTACTATCTCTTCACCTCCAAAAACCAAACCTCCGCCCTCAGGAGACTATTTATATATTTATGGAGATGAATACCACAGCAATGGACGACATGAGGGAAGGAGATCTCCAAAAAATCTTTCACCGCCACCTCTACCCCCACGCACACACATCAAGAGCCAAGGCAAAGAACTGTCTTCCTCTAGTTCAAAGGTCTCTCACTCTAGGGATGTAAATGTATACACTGGTGACTTGGAAGAAAAGCTGCTCAGCCGTAGGATTTCTGAAATGGAGGAAGAGGATGAAAACTCATTGGAGAGCAGAGTTGGATTTTCAGGTTTAGATTTTGAGGGAATCAATGATACCATCACGCGCCTCAATTTGGCATCTACTTATGATTCTGAGCTGCTGCGTGAAGCTGAAGGACACTGGAAGAGTGTAGGTTTACGGAAAGGTGGCTCTGGAAAACCAGTAGCTCGAAGCAACACACTGCCTCCACAGGTTCCACCTCGAACTTACGGGCAGAAGCAATCCAGGAATACCAGGTTTCCCGTGAGACCAGTAAGTAATAACTATAAAAACGTCATTTAAGAAAAAATATGTAAATTATTTCATTACAATGTATAAGTAAAATAGCAATATCTTTCTCAACCCTAATGACATTTTGTGACTGTTATTACATTACTTAGATAAATATAATCTACATAATTATATAGATTTATCTTGTATAAAAATAGTAAAATAGTAATAGTGAAAAAAAACAAAAGTTTTTTTTTTAAACATTTACCCTTCCATACAGCAAGATGCTGTGAACGACACTTTTTTGTACCTGTGTGAATTCCATTGACTTCCCGATGTTAGGTCTGCACACACAAGTGTTACCTGCAGGAGAAGTATGAGTGAGAGAGAAGCCAGCAGGGAACGGAAAGGAGGGTGGATTTAGGGGAAGGAAAGGGAGATGCACAGTAAAACTGGGAACTGAGAACCTCTTTCCTGTTATTTATGTATTTTGAATTGTATTTAAAATACATTTCTTAAACCATGGACTTGCTTCAATGTCATGCAGTCCTTTAATGAATTGATTTTCTATTTGCATATGAACTTACTCTGTATTTCCTTATCAGTAGACTTCAGTCAGTGTTAAGAAGAGTTCCCTGAGAAGGAGCATCTAGATTATGTGGCACTGTTAATTCATCAGTGAGAGAGGAAACCTGCATAGTGTTAACATGTCGCTGTTTCTTGTACAGGATTCGATAAGGCCGTACCCACCACAGAACAGCTATGAGCTGTTTGAAATGTCAGAGCAGAGGGACGAGGATACGGCTGCGTTTTGTCACATGTTGGATATGTGAGTAAATATTTAGTAAATATCTGTAGAGAGGAGTCATGTGATTGGTGTTTGCACAAATCGTGAATGGGACTATGTGATTCCTATTTTTAATGAGGTTTTAATCATGTCAGTCCTGGTAAACATAGAAATGAGTCATTTTGTTTCCTTACAGTATTATAGTTTCAAACCACTGTGGAATATTAATTTATTCATTTATTTTGCCTCCTTCACTCTCATGTTTCCTTCAGTCTGCGAGCTGATCAAAGTATGACAGATCAGATAGACACAGGTATTGTCTGGAGTCCTGTTAACCTCAGTCCTGAGCACCTGGGTCCTGGAGTGAGCCTGAAAGTTACTGTCATAATTGATCACCTAAGAGATCCTTTAACGTTTACCTGCGATTGTAAGTTTAATTCCATTTTCCTGGCTGCCACTGATGTGCATTTTATTACATTGCTTTTATGTATAAATTACAGAATACTGAAGAGGAAAGGGATTTAGGGGTCACCATTTCATGTGACTTAAAGGTAGCAGGGCAATGTAACAAAGC
>JABWIB010000176.1:55247-81104 GCA_016617825.1 Platyplectrum ornatum | reverse complement strand
TAAATACAGTATACATAGGACTGCCCAAAACCGAACGATAGAAGGAAATATATACTATACAAAATCTAACTCTGTGACCATGCATGTCACATGCAAACATCATTGAAATCGACCAGGCAATTCTTCAAAATTACAAACATAAAAAAAAAAAAAAAAAAAAGAATTAAAACAAAGACCCCCAAACACAGACGGTACACTCATGGTCATAGTAGTATGCATACATTATTACACACATATAGCTGCTGTAGTCACATAGAAACGTGGAGAAATATCAGCTAGGCCACAGATTTCAGGAAGATCAATCCTATAAAGAAACCATTGTGTTTGCAGCTTCTAAACGTGGTATTGGGTATCAATATCTAGACGAAAAATATAAATGATCCTCTTTTTCTGACAATTGGAGTAATCCTGATTAAAATATAGCAACTGGAGGAGAGTGATATTGAACTGCACCCAGTAATGGAATGTTTTTTCCAGTGATACAGAATGCAAATACTATCTACTGTTACAATAATCCTTATGATGGGTATATATTGAGATCTATTATCTCCCAATTTTCAATTATGGAAATTGGCATAGAGCATGGCAAGTGGATCAAAAGTCACTGTGAGCTGTAACATGCAATTAATATAACCAACTAGCTTATGCCTATATTTGGCCCTTGTATTATTTTTATTGTGTTAAAGTATTTTTAATATCTTGGTAAATACAGAACTTTTGGAAAATAAGATATGTAGCTTGCTTTCCATCGGATATTGTTGTATTGAGACTGGAATAACCAGCCACGCGTTTGGTGTTGCTAACAAGTTCTTTGATTTGTGTATTATCTTCATGGTAACACTGTCCTGGCCTTGACATAGAACTATGGACATTTGCAGACAATAGAAACTACAATAAAATGACATGATTTCAGGAAATGTTTCAGTAACTTATTTTTCCCTGGAAAGAAAAGTTTCAAGGAAGATTTCCTTCTTTACCTCACTTGGTGAACCCTGTTGAACCCTCTACAGTCACCATAGCTCCAGATACAAAACTGAACTCAGATTTTTTTTCTTGTCATTTCAGTGCAAACATTATTACAAAAACAGACCTCACTGCAGTTACATAGAACTGACTGCTCCGGATCTAGAGTTTTGAAAATTCATAATAATACATAAAGTTTTGCATGCGTGAATATTTGCTACAGTATATAATCTTGTAATGATCATTTAGGACTGATATAAAAATGATTATGTAGATCGTTTTAGCAATATCAGTGAAAGTTAAATATATTGTTTTTTTTTTTTTTTTAAGAAATTTGCGCAAAGTTAAACTTATGGAAAGCGTTTACTACATTTTTCTATATAAAAATTGTTGTATTTGTTTGGTTTCAGTAAACAGCCCCTTGGAAGTCATGAATACATCCAGCAATGTAGGAAATTTGACACAGATGTGAGACTTCAGCTGATTAAAAAAGAAATGGTTTTGAGCGATCTTGCAAGAACAGTAAGAGGAAACACTGAAATATATAAATATATAGCATTTCATACTTTATATTTATTATTTAAAATGAACACCTGTTAATAGTCTTCTGTGAGTTCTACTGCAGGTGTGTGTGTGTTACAGATTTGTGTCTAATAGACTTGTATACCTATGTAATTATCACACATATTGCAGACATTATAAATGTGGATAATGTTGCTGAAAATACACTGTCTGATATGCATGTAGCATACAAACTGCATCTTGTTTGGTCATAACCAGATATTGCCACATATAAGGTTATGACTTGAGAATCAAACATTCATATAAAGTTAAAGTGAAATCTATTAGTATTGAGACGGCTGGTTGGTTCGGGACACATGCACAGTTGCCTAAATGTATTCAAGAGTTACATAAATGCCATACTACGTTGTGGACCTATTGTGTATATTTACACTTGTAAGTCGGCAACGTGTGTGATTTTTCTCCTATTATAAAATATTACCGAGAAACGCGTGGAATTAGTCCATCAGTCCATGAATTCCTGGCAAATATATCTAAAATAGTGAGGTCCGAATCCTCCACATAATAATGAGTGTAGAGAGTGACGCGACCAAATCATAATATTCTGGAACAGAGAAGAGTGCTATTGCTTTGTGTACAATCTGAAACTTCCTTTCCTAGGCCAGTGACATCAAGAGCCCATCTACACTGAACCATCATGTCCATCTCCAGGAGAGGCCAGTCAAACAGACCATCACCAGGTAGGGCAAAAGAAACAGGACAGCTGAGCAGTTATGACTAGTTATAGTTATACTATAGTATATGAGCTAATATTTTATATTTTATTGCAGATATCTGTTGTAGTTTACCTATGTTAGTGTAACTCTACTTATTGTTTGCTGTAGTTGAAGTGGTTGGTTATGATAGCGGTTTTTATGATGTGCTGTGTTGTTGGGAACCACTATGCGATGCAGCTGATAAATATGTGTCTATTCTCAGACAGGCACTGTCTCTGCTCTTTGACACGTTTCATAATGAGGTGGATGAATTTGTAGCATCAGACGTGAGTATTCACTTCAATGATTTAACTGATATTGGTATTTATTATACTATAAAATAGTAATTAAGATATATATATATATATATATATATATATATATATATATATATATATAAAAAAGAAAATGACCATTGCAGTGTCACTGCATAAAAGCTTGGGGTGGTGTAAGTTACAATGTCTTCAAGGTAAAATGTAGTTTTGCTGGCTATACATCTGTGATATGCATCGCTCAGATACATCGCATGTGTAAAATGCACATACGATGTACACATTCGGCAGCGATTAACCTGAATGTTGCCTGCAGCAGGTGATATGTGATATTGTACTGGTGTATGGCCAGCATAAGTTAGTTTAGTTGCAAATAGGTGCAATTTTCCCTCCCTTGCAGTTCAAAATGATTTAGCTCAGGTCTACACTTGTCCTTGTTTGGCCTTAATTCCAAATTCTGGATCAGATCAGAGTAGATTCAATAGATGGAAACATTTTTGCTTAAATAAATCTTTCTGTCGGTGAGGAATTAATACATCAATTTATATTTTAGAAAAGATCTAACAACTTTAGAAGCCTAAAATGCTTACAAGCTATAAACAGATATAACAAGATAGCAGATCCAGAACCCATTGCCTTTGTCTTTACTCAGACACATACATACAGTGTTGAACCAGTGTCAAAAGAACAAATGGAAATGCATGTTGAATTTTAGAGACAGATTTTTGCTTTCATTTTAAAAGATTATTTAAATTTGAGCTAAGAAACTTACATACAGAACTGATTTGGTTGTTATCTGGTTGTGGTACATTGTTGCTGCAATTCTAGATCTGTGATGTTAAAGGATGTATTCCAGGTAAGCAACCTCTGTGATATTTTTTACCTTGTTTCATTTTTATCTTTAACAGATAGAGTTCCATCTACGGGCAGAAAGAGTGGTACAGTCAGTGAAAGCAATCTGCAATGCATTGGCATCTGTTGAGACCCTAGATATCAGCAGTGCCCTTAACCAACTTCCTCCTTGCCCATCAAGAGTGCAGATCAAATCTAATAAGGTACAAAATGCTGGGCCTAGGAATTAAAATATATATATAATTTTTACAAATGTTTGGACAGTTGCTCAGAACATATTCTCTATATACTGTACATATTATATATTTTTCACTCATTGCACATTGTGATGGGTAATGAGGTCAAGCAGTATACAATAATAAAGATGCATCCTGGCATATGCCATTTTGGAGTAGTATAGATTGTGTAGGGAGCAAATGTTATGATGTGCACAGTTAATAATGTCTGGTCTGCTCACCTACTGTACTTCAGATCATTCACCATAAACTGACTAATGGAGTAACTCTGAAGTCAATGGTATAGACAATGTTTAGTATATAATAAATATGTATATAATGTTTCTCTTAAGTCGCTCTTCTCTTTGGAATTGACATTTCATTACTCAATTAAAGATAAAGTAAAGCGTAAACGTTTACATATACATTTACAAATAAATTCATTGAGACAATTCTGATTATTTACATTATAATTTTTTGTGCATTTTGTTTCATTTATTTTTTTGTAGGACCCTAACTTTCTGACCAAAAGAGAGAACAGAGGTAATATAATGTGCATTGGTTTTGTCACAGAATATTTTTGTTGTTCTAGTTTATCTTGTTATTTAGTAATGTTAGGATTGAATTGATGTCTGGACCATACCTTGCAGCATTCTATTCACTGGGGACTGGATCCTTTACATGTGGTACCCTATTTCCGTAGCGCTGGTACTCTATTTCTGCAGGACCTGTCCATCATCAGCTAGGTGGGACGGGTGTTATATTTAAATGAATGAATTTGGGCCAGGTTTGCAGTGTCTCATGCTGATCGGGCACTCCCCTCTCCTGCACCTCAGCACAGGTTTTGTGGAGACCTGGATCTGGTTCTATGTGGACAAAGCTTCTCCATGTTGTGAATGGAAATTTTTAATGGATAAAGATTATTATCTACACCATGAATGTTCTGAATGCAATTAATATACTGTACACAAGGACAAACCCTTAATCTGTGTGTCACAGTTTGGCTTGTCAGTGTTTTGCCAGTTAAAAACTGACTCCTGCAGTAGTAAAACTGGAAAAACAGGGTTGTTATGGGGCTAAGTCAGAGTAAAGTTAAATGAAAACAAAAAATTTACAATAAGATCATTGCAATATCTTCATAAATGTATCAAATATTTTCATCAAGAGATAAAAATAATTGGCCAGGTCCAGTCTCTGATAAAAGGAATGCAGCATGGAAAAACCCCAATGGAGATTTGTAATTGAAATGTGTATTTCAATGACATCAGTGGGAGAGGTGCCTGTATGGCATACTGTACCCCTGTATACACCCCCACTTTGAGCCCTGCTCTGCACCATACTTTTAGCAAGGGTAAATGTTAACACAATGCTATCTATAGCTGCGGGCCATCAGCAGGTTGGCCTTTGACATGCCTTAAATCTGTAAGCGTATTTGCCCTTATTGTACATTGAGTAAGTTAGTCTACACTTTCCTTCCTATGTATAGCCCTCGTGTTGTAGCATTGAGTTGCACAATATTGTTGTTCCGTATTGAGTGATTGGGGATTAACAGTAATTATCTTATTGTGTTTATTAATTTATTTATTATAAACACACTCTGAAAGCCAGTACCAATGACCTTGTAATACATTTATTCATCACTGTGTGACTGAGATCAATACTTCAGCTTCTCACATTTGTTCCTGGAAAAACTGACTGTTTTGTTGCCAACACATGAAGATATATACATTGCTGAATTATTTACCCACTCTACAAAAAAAANCCCCCAGCTCGCCTTGAACACACCAAAAATAATATAATATACAAACCGTGTTTGTTCCTCCCCACGTTGTTATATCTGTAGGAAGAAATCTAAAGTATTTTTACAGGCAAACATATAACTATAAATATATGTGAAACAGAGCGGTAGCTATTCAGATTGTCAAAGCTAGTACAGATAGTCTATGCATATTTTCATTGTAGCTTCTTTTAACCATTACATTGTTCATTCTAAACATGTAAAAAATAATGAGACGTAAAGCAAATTAATGCCTGTCACACCTCAAGGAGGAACCATTATATGCTGCACTCTGTCAATAAAATATAACTTTTATTAGAGCCATTAAAATAAGGCAATAAAGAATGAGCAAATATTACGTGTAATACAATCCAGGACCTGGGATATCCCAGAACAGACTAATATCCATAAATGTAAAAGATGGTGCTTGTCTCCACAGAAATCTGGAAAATCTGATATAAAGTAACCAAAATCATAAATAATCGGAATAAGGTATTTACATAACCTGTCAGGTGACTGTGTGTATATACAGCTCAACTTGTCACAATGAAAACACTGATGTTGAAAACAAGAGGATCATATCTCCTCCATTAAATGATGT
This sequence comes from Platyplectrum ornatum, assembly GCA_016617825.1. Classification (NCBI taxonomy): domain Eukaryota; kingdom Metazoa; phylum Chordata; class Amphibia; order Anura; family Limnodynastidae; genus Platyplectrum; species Platyplectrum ornatum. The sequence continues at coordinate 75,147 of JABWIB010000176.1, read as the reverse complement.
AAATCACATAGGGAACGATTGCTGAATAAACAACTGAGCCTCTACTAAAATAGGAGCACTAAATGTCCCTATTCATGTAATCTGAGTTATCGTTCACATGTTATGGTTAGCAAACAGCATGTTAGGCTGACTGCCGTACATATCTCCGCATAGCTCAATATCATGATTTGTAATTGCAGAGCATCTCCTACATTATACACGCTTACGCCTGCCACAGAGATATTATAATAAAAAAGTGCATTGAAAAGAAGTAGCAATATCTTAATGAAGTCTGTATCTGAGAATAAATTAGAGAAAAGATCATAAATCTTATCATGTATATATCCTGGTCAGTGGATATTCTGAGAAAACAAGCCAATGCGTTTCGTAGTGGTAAACATTATAAACAGTTATGCATAATAAAATTCATTGTTTTGGAAGTTTCTGATGGTATTTGAGATGTCAGTAATCTAACTGTTACAATGTTTAAAATAAATGCATTAATACTGCTTATATAATTAATTTGTTTGTACCTGTCTACTGTAAACTCAAAAATCACTCATCGTTAAAACTTCAAAATATAACATAATATACTTTCATTTCCTTTACATATTGTTACTATATGTCTTTCTCTAACTATTTCTGTTTATCCATTCTATAGAGAAAGTTGTAGAGCACCTTACAGCTGCCATCTTGGATTTAGTCCAGCTGTATTGCAGTACATTTAATGCTGATTTCCAGACAGTGCTCCATGCAGAGCATAAGCAAAGTATGACTCAAGACGTGTCGCTCCTCACCAGCCCCTTGGCCTTTACTATATATGCTGCGCATCGCATCCCCATTACATGGGCAACCAGGTGAGAAGCATGATAACAGCTGTTTTTACCGCTTTAAGTGTGGTGTTATAAATCAGGTTACAGAATTGGTTTCAATAACAGGCATATCTGTATCATAGTTCAAGTAAATGCATAAACAGAAATTTAAGTAAGATCTGCATACATTAAATAGTATTAATAAAGTGTATGTTAAGTGCAGAGGATCCTAGGTGTGTGTATTACTTTATTTTGGAGGTTGTAGTACCAATCAATGTTTGTTATACTTAGGAAAAACAAAATGCTGATGGCAATGAAACCCTAATGAAAATTCCTTAACTATGAAATACGTGAGAGTGTAAAGAGCCAATAATAAACCAAGGTCCTTTCATCTGAATGGAAGCCAACTCTACATAACAGATAGTTTACCCAGGGGTCCAAATTGTGATCTTTACAGGCAACCATGACCGGTATACATAAATCTTTGTTCTGGTCAACCCTCACTTAAAGCTTCCATCTAAATATAAATGATGAAACGTATCAACTACACAGGATTGCCAGTGAAAGAAATGAAAAGAAACTAGAGACAACCATGAGCTTCTGAAAGCAGTGGACGGATCTGTATCTGATCCACCCATGTGTGTATTTGCCCAGTGCCATACCATTTGAGCCTGTAGTTTCTGAGGGGCAGAGTTTTGAGGGTACATCCCTGCTATAAAGTGAGCGTCTTGGCCAGTCTGCTTACTGTACAGAACCTTAGGCTGAATAACCATTTTGATCAGGTTGACACTTCCCAGTACAGAAAGAGGAAACCTGGCCGTTGTCTGCAACTTGTCTTTTATGAATCCATGCAAAGGGAATTCTCCATGTGATTGAATATCTCAATGCCCATATATTTACAGTGGGAATGTGCAAATATAGGGAGAAGAGTAATAGGACAGGAGTAGCTCCTCTAAAAGGGAGAACACTTGACTCGGCCAAGTAGCCAAGTGTACAGTCCAAACCACTCTAAGGACGGTATCCAAAGAACTACACGCATCTGAAGGAAACAGTAATAAATCATCTGCGTAAAAAGCCAAGTGTTCCAGCCCATCACAAAAGTAGTTGTAACAACACCTGGGCCATCCCATATAACGCAAACAGGGCCTTTGCCTCGTACCCCTACCTAATTGAAAATTATCTATGGGACTTGCATACCTCTATGGCATATATCTCAGCTGTTTTTCATGGGAAAGGAGGAGATAGCAGCATCAATCTCCTGCAGAGGTAGTGGGTGCATTCAGGGACAATTTACTATTAATAGTCAGAAAGGAGGAGAAATTGTTCTAGGTAAGAATTAAGGTCCTTTCCTTGATACAAATGTTCTGTTTTGTTTTATTTTTTTTGCACAGGGTTTTTCTATGGACACTATGTTTTTGTACTATGCAAATCTGCTGTTTCTTTGTTCCTTTTGCCATTTATTATTTGTTGATTGCTGTGACGTTTGTATACTGTCATTTATCTACCTCAGTGATTTGTCTACTTTGTCTAATAAAAATATTCAACAGAAAAAAGAATTAAGGTCCTATATTGAGGTGTGTAGTTCCAGAACGTAGTCCCTAATACAAGTGCGGTGTCAGGCATGGTAGGTTGTAACTTTCAAGTAGCATTCCTGATGTCAGATCAGAGAGACCATATCAGGGCCTAAATTTAGCAAACTGCGCGATTGGAAAAGTGGGGATGTTGCTGTGAGCAACCAATCAGATTAAAGCACTGTTTCATTTTACATACTGGATAATGTGTGCTCTAATCTGATTGGTTGCTATGGGCAACATTCCCACATTTTTTTATCTTGCAGTTTAGGCCCAGGATGGGACAGACCAGTCCTGTTTTACATATAATTCTCTACACTTTAAAAAACTGCAGTGAAGTGTGAGTTAATGAGTTTTTATTATTATCAGGAGATGTTAAAAATGTACTCATACTGGAGTGTAAAATGTGCTCACAAATGACTGCAATTATGTTTGTTGACACTATTTAGCCTCCTTTGAATAAGGATAAGGCGGCTAAGCATGTATGAACCAGAATCCAGTCATTTGCCAATGATTAGCTGGACTGGATCTTGGTGGCCAGCATAAGTAAATATTCTGTATCGGTTTATTATTTTAGTAAAGTAATAGTATCTTCACAGTAGCAATCTAGCGCACTATTTGCCTTTGGGATTCTGTAATGTGCATCCAGTGTAATTTAGTTAGCGTAAATACATTTCTTTGACATTATTTGATTAGAGAAACAGAAGAATCACATTTTTTCCCCGAAAACATTTTTTTTTGTTTTATATTATGAACTTTTTTCAAATGAAATGCCTAATATGTAATAAAGTGTATTTCTGCTGCCAGTCCCTCCTCTCTGTTATGGAATGAATAGGGAGCCGCTCATTCAGCCTCTCCCTCAGTACACAGCTGTGCTGGAATTCTCCGCTCAGATTCCTCATTCACTCAGTCTTTCCCTGCTCTCTGATTTTCCGCCCTCCCCCTCTCAATGCAGTGACAGATGGTCAGTTCCAGACTTGCTATTCCTATGATGCTGCATCAGGGACATTGAAAAGTGGGTGGGGGGATCCCCTTTGTTTAAAGGTTCTTTTCATTCTCTCTGATGTAATATGGGCAGAGGAGGTGCAGAAATAGGGGATAGCATGACCTTTGCTATTTCTTTATACTCTCTTGCCCTCCCTTTAAAAATCTGTTTCAACTTGCTGTGTGAGTATGTGTTTAAAGGGAGTGGGGAAGTGAGCCTGGGCACGCTTGTCCTTCTACCAATTGTAATGCGCCATCTCCCCTTTTGGTCTCTCTTGACTTTGTTCTGTCTGATATTAAGAAGTGTGCCCTACATATGCATGTTCAAATATATCTAATATGACAGAAATCATGTATAGTGTTCTATTATACAGCATTATTAGAATGGCTATATCAACACCTTAAATGTAATGTTATCAGTTTGTTCATCTTTGTAATGGTGGCCATCCACAAGAACGATATAGTTCTCATGGAAAATCGGCACCAACAAACAGAGGAAATAATAGAAGAAAAAAGTAAAAAAAATAAATAAATAAAAAGATACTTTTCAGGTGTCTTCACTGGGCACCGGAGCATTTCTCAGCTGCTTCCCCAGATAAGTCTGGAAAACGCTGAAAACGTAAACAAAAGATACTGTTGATCAATCTGATTTTCCGATCTTATCTTTTTTTTTTTTTTTTTTTTTTTTTTTTTTTTTATAAAAACCTGTAAAAGAAAAAAAATAGCGGTGCCCGGGTGCTTCTCTGATGCTCTAGCACCTCCGGAGTCGGAGAAGACGTACTATATGCTTGACGCTATCGCGCATATTGAACGTCCTCTCCGTACACGCTGGAGGATTGGGGGAGCAACTGGGCACCGCTCCAATCCCCAGCAGAGACAGCTGAAACTTAAGTATATTTCTATTTATTACAGGTTTTTTGACACCACAAGAACGGCATCGTTCTCATGGATGGCCCGAAGACAGGACTTCCACGAGAACGATATTGTTCTTGTGGATGGCCACTTTAAGTGTGTTAGTTTTGAAACTCAATAAATCTTCACATGATTGCATAATGCTATGTGATCATAAGTATAAGTATCTGCAGTGACACAAAGAGGAACACTTAATAGCAAATATCAATGAGAAAACCTGATACGTTCCTAATGAAAAGTCACTCCGGAGCCAAAAGAATTGGTGGATCACACTCTATTACCTGTGCCATGTACCTAAAACATACATGTAGCTGTGAATTAACACGCTGAGGAAATACATCAATAAACCCCTCCCACAGATCACCGAGTCTTTCTACACTGACTCCTTTGCCGAGGAGTTCCTCCAACCAGTCCATGCGGAACAGAAAAAGCCCTGAAGGAGATAGGTATAATGTCTAGCATGGCCCACTAAGGGGTGAGGGGAAGATGAGCAACTAAACAATGTTCCACAAACTTCTTCACTTCCATAACTGTCATAGATACAAATCTGTATGGTATGTCAGTTCCCTTTGATAATCTACAGAATGGGTGAAGGGCCACTGCATGTTGCAATCATATAAGAGGCACTGGAGAAATCCATTTGTTATTATAGATCTTAGACTGAATATAGTAATCGGGTCATTACTAAAGCTGGGTACACATCAGAAAGATCATCTTTCCAATCAAATGACCCTCACAGCAGAAATCTGTTACATGTGACCTCAACAAAATGCATGTTCTGTGATTACACATGTAACAGAATTCTGCTGTGAGGGTCATTTATCTGTTGATTGGAAAGTTGATCTTTCTGATGTACCCAGCATTACACTAGTAAATTCTTGGAATATAGATTTATATATTAGTCTGGTCACAGTTAATTAAGCAATCAGTAATATGTTTTGGAGACTTTATTGAATTTGTTCCCTTGCAGACTGTAACGGGAGTGCTGGCTTGACAGAATACAATAAAATCAAACTTTATGTATCACACATAATTTATCTCTTTGCATTGCAGTTATGAGGATTTCTATGTATCCTGCTCCCTAAGTCATGGGGGAAAGGAGCTGTGCAGTGCTCTGCAAACCCGCAAGATCCATGTGTACAAATACCTGTTCCACCTCATTGTTTGGGATCAGATGTAAGTACTCTTTCTCCGCTTGTAATAATATGATTGCAAATCAGTTTGATGCTTGCATAAAACATTTATGTGACTGTGAGGATGTTTATAACAGCTTTGACTCTTGCCATTTCCCTACCATACTTAAAGGTAGCAAGTGTAATAGCAAACCTACAATATTTAGAAATAGAAATATTTGTTCTGTGCATATGCTGTATTAAGCAGATATCTTTCCGGGCAGTCTGTCTATGCCCTGCATGAAAGGCAAGGAACATTTTTGAATCCTGTCCCCCAAAGTGGTTTTGATCTCAGCTGTGCTCCCAAAATAACCTGCCAGGGATTGACTGAGTCCATGCCCTCTGCTCTCCCCCCCTGCAAAGCAGTTAAAATTAGAAGGAGTCTAATGGCCTTCAACAGGAACAGTGTCGAAGACAGTAGGAAAGTGGTTACAAAGGAAGGAAAATAAACAAGTCATACAGAGGGAAAGAGAGGTATGATACCGAGAAGGGATGCAAGAGACTCAAACTAGGAGAACTGCAGAATATACAGGAAAGCTATAAATATACCATGGACAATTGGACTGGTTTGTGGAGATGACTAAAGTACCTCTACTAATGAGAATAGAAGCTTAAAGGCGCCTGAAGGAATCGGACACTTGCAGGTCATTCAGTCTGCAGTAAGGTAACGGTACTGCATTTTTTGGATCACGTTGGGAAGACTGGTATCAAAGACTTTCAGAGAATTGTTAGACTTTGGAAAAGTCCGGCAGGAGAGGAGGACACTATAGTAATATAATACATTATATATATATATATATATATATACACACACACACGCAGTGTCTTGCACATAAATGTATTCTGCTTTACCTTTTATAAAAAATAGGTTTATTTAAGAAAAGTATACATGGCTGTAAATAGGCAAAACTATTTCTCTCCTCTTGCATGTCTGTACTTTACATGACTTGTGATGTCTTTGTTCTATGCAGTTTTTTAATTTTTGTTTTATGTTTTGCAGTGTAGTTATGTTTTTTTTTTCCCTTAGATATTTCACTGTTCACTTCATTTTTATAACAATTTGTATTTCCCATATTAGTAGTATAATTGCATTCTGTAAAACACTCTTATAAAATCATTATGCTGTATAGTGGCCAATGTAGACATTTAGAAGTGGTTATATAGAACAATAGAATATAATACAAGGGAGAAAATGTGGTTGTAAAGAATGATACAAGGGCATATTTTTTTTTTTTACAAGCAGCGGAATATACAACTTATTTTATGAAACACAGAACAGCATTGAAAATATCTACAACTTATTCCAATTGTTTGTCTTTTTGTACATTCTGAATTTGCCAGTTTGTTAAGGTTTACCTAGGCACTTATTAGCGTGATTTACTCACAATTCAAGAAAGAAACTAATTCTTCTACACTGTCACACCTTGCTGACTCATTGCTAGGTTTCTATGTAACCATGTGGGAAAGCATAGTACAACATTCAAGTAACCTGAAACTGAACCAACTTCCAGGAGGAAAGACATAAATAAACACTACCATTATAAACAAGGTGGCAAGTGCAACCATTAGGGTTACCACCTTCCTGACCAAAAAATACCGGCCACTGTAAAAAGGGGGAGCAGCTTTGGGGGGGGAGTGGCTTGGGGTGGGGATAATTTCACAACCTCGTTTGGCCCAGCAGCCAGGATCTTAAAAAATAAATATATATATATACATTGCTGTGCACACAGGTGACAGGTACAGCGCAAATCGTATATAATATAATATAAGGGCAGCTGTAGCTGGCAGCTGCATTAATTAAAGTGGAACCCCCCTGCCCCCAAAGAAATTGCCGGCAATTACTATTAAAAATTGCCGGTAATTAAAAAAATACCGGCACCAGCCTCCTGGGCAGGTGGCAACCCTAGCAACAATGCATCATATAATCCTAGTAATCTGCCAAAAATGCATCCTTTTCACAGAATCTTGAAAAGAAAACAAACACTGCATCATAGTATCAAAGTATATATATTTTTAACACACTTGTTTTATGTAGTTTGAGTGATGGGCCCAAATGTATGAGCCCTTTAATGTACAGTACTTATGTAAGTAAATTATATATTTAATGTCACAAAGATGTAGAGAAACTTCTCAACATTAACATAGATTCTAGTTTTTCATGGTTTGTTGGGAATAAAATGCAATGCCTTTCTTCATTATTCATTATAATTATATTATTCATTATAAGCCTGGATATACAAACGTTGATCTGAAACAACATGTAATATTACCAATTTATGGCTCTTTTCAGATTGCTTACATGAAATATCAGTTAATTTATTCAGGGACAATTACGATTATTAAATCTATATATTTATTATTTATCTATTTATTAACAGGTTTTTATATAGCGCCATCAGATTATGTAGCGCTGTACAATTTAAACAATCAATAAGACATGACTGGGTGGTAACAGACAGAATGGGTAGGGAAGAGGGCCCTGCTCGCAAGCTTACATTCTATTTAACATTTTCTTTGTCACTGTATTATGTTTTTAATATTGTACTGATTATGGAGAACAGTTCTGTTCTCCATAATAAATGTATTTAAAATTAATTAGCAATGCAGATGCTAGTGCATTTTCTTTTTTGGATCATCTTGTATTTATTTGTGTTGACTGTTGTCATGTCATTATCTGGAACATGAAATCATTACTGCCTGTGGTTCCTTTATAGTCATATATTTTATGGGTAATAATCTCGTGCAAATAGCCTTCTTAAATTTATATTTTCCATGTGTGTTTTTTTTTTCATTCTTTCATTGTATTCACTTCCTTCCTGAGTTCAATATATCCGCATGTCTGTTTTTACTACAAATTATATTGTGTACAGAAAATGAAACATTTGTTATAAATAATGTGAGAAATGTGCAGTCATAAAAAAAACTCTTGTTATTCTAGGGTAGGATTTGTGTTAGATTTAGTAAAGTTTTGATGTCAGACGGATAAACACTCTGCTGTCATGCACTCTGCAGCTATGGTAAAGGCAGTGTGTTCCTAGTTTTTACATATCTCTTCTTTTTTGTAGGATCTGTTTTCCAGTTCAGATAAACCACCTTCCCAGAGAAACTCTTTTAACCGTTACCCTCTTTGCTTTGCCTGTTGCCCATCCTGGGAACTCCTCTGAAGCTAACAAGCAAAGACGGAGTCCTGTGTCGCTGGGCTGGGTCACCACTCCTCTGTTTAATTTTAGACAGTAAGTTCTTTCCTTAAATTCCCTCAATTTCATCTAAACTATACAACTTACACTATACACTTGCCCTGTAAATGCTGGCTAACTTTATATACTGGAGGATATATACTGGAGCACAAAATTTCAGGTCCGGAGGGGGTGGGCTTATCACCAAACCCCCATTAAAAAAAAATTCCCCCTTCATTCCCTGATTTAAATGGTCCCCTCCAACCACCTAGTGTAATCCACGTGAGAATTTTTCTGAACTTCCGTAAGTGTGGGACCAGATGCAATTCAAGGTCTGGCCCATAGACGGGAATGTTGAGCTTTAGTTTTCCACAGCAGACCACCTTTATCAAGAAGTGTGTGTTTGGTTCACATTTAAAATCCATAAGTGCGACTGTTTATTAGGGTTTATTGTTTACAGGTTTCTGTTTCACAATTTTTTCTTTATTTTTGTGAAGGCTTTTAACCTGTGGTCGACGTTTACTTGGTCTCTGGCCAACGACAAAGCATGGCAGCACTTGTTTCAGTACACCAAATGTGAACCAGCCAGACAGTATCATTCTGCAGGTAACACTTCAAATATGGATACTTTATGGGGGGGTGTTTTTTTTTTTTTTAATTCCTCAAACAATTTAGTTCTAGAAAATGTGTATTTTGTGCTCATAATTTTTAACACTTTTCCCCATTTGCCATTGAATCTGCTAGCAAAAAAGTACTAAGAATAAGTACAATTAATGAAACACCTTTATGATATAAATATTCATAAATGATACTCCAAGAGGTCTACACCTATGCAAATATAAAGATTTCAGGTTATGTCAAATGTCATCTTGGTAAAGACTGTACTTTAATCAGACGGAATTACACACTGCCCTGCATATATCATCATTTTATTCTCTATAGAAAATAACAGGATACATGGCGTTTAGGTCCTCTATATCATTTATTTTAGGAACAACTATACATTCTGGATTTGCATTATTAAAATATTCATTAAAGTGTCAAAATATTCATAGTAATTATTGATTATTAAGGTTAAAACTTAATCCACTTAGAAAAATGTTTTTTTTTGTTCTTATGTCTTTTCATTTGCATGCCTCTTTAGTCACTGTTTCCATGTAATAATTTCATGTCTATAACTTTGTATTGGCTTTGTGGCTGTTGGCAATTACTGCCTAGTAGCAGACATCATTGTTCCATGAGTTACTTGAGTCTTTTCATTCCTGGGAGATATTTGTGAATAATAAACTTTTCTAGTTTTCAACTCTTGTTATTTTTTATACATTGCATCATGGCATAGGTATGACTGTAGGTGTCTATGGGCAGGTTAAACAAAGTAGTGGAGTTAAGCTTTGAAAATTACATACTCCTAAAAAACAAATAATAATACAAAAGGTAAAGCTGAATAAAGAAGTGTATGTGTTAATCTTTTTATATTACCTGTGACACTAGACACTCAGTAACCTGGGTGTATATTAAACAGCCTGGATGATGCCACGTCTTTCACTCTTTTATGTAAAAGGAGCAATAATACACTGAATTAAGAGAAAACTAGAAAGAATAGAAAACAGCTGCTAATGTTCCCTTGCCAGGAAAATAAGAGACTGCAAGATATTTTCAGTATAATATTAGGTCTGGCTTTGTGAAACGTTTTATGACTAGTTTGTCATTTACCACCGCTAAAGTACTTTAAGTTTACAAAAGTCAAACTATTTGGCCATCTCAATTTTGGTATCTCTTGTTTAAAAAGTCTATGTAAAACTCTAACCCTAACTCTAGTGACAATGTAGTAGTGAATGTGTAATAATGTATTCTGCCATATTGCTATGACATCTGCATTTTGGAAAATGTGTTTAGGAAGCAAGTTCAAATTAAAAACAATAAATAATGCTATGTAAAAGATCAAAATAAAAAAAATAAATAAATAAAGAATGTAATAATATATTTATCTTCAAGTATGTATGTATTAGTACTTAAGAATGCTTTTTTATGTCCCTATGGATAATACATTTTCTCTATACCAATATTGGGCTTATTCCATCTAAAGTGTGTCCATAGTGTGTGTTGGTGGTGAGGACAAAGAAGCAACAGGGGATAGTTTCTAGTCACTCAATGAGAGTTGGCATCTTGTTGACATTGAAGCTCATGTACAAATATAAAAGTATATATATATATATATATATATATATGTATAAGGAAGGGAGAGGGGGTTTACAATGTATTGTTTTTTTCTAAAGCAAAATAAGCATTAACAACTTTTTGTCAAATGCATCTCTCTACCACTTTGTCTATTACAGATCGACTTTCCTACTTCTGCTTTTGATGTGAAGTTCACAAAGCCTGAAACTGAGGCTTTTAGTCCTAAATACGAGTTATCTAGTTTGTCAGAAGGGGAAAGAAGTAAACTACGAGAGNCCATGCAGAAAGAGTCTTTATACTGGTGGGTGTCTGGATTCTATGACAAGCAAAGAGTACTGTAACAGACTCATTCGGGCGAACTCCATTAATTGTTTCATAAAATGTTACATTGTAATGTGACATTCCACAATGCATTTGATTTTTTTTTCTCTTTTACTTTTTGAGAGAAAACAGTAGACATAGAACTAAGTGGTTCAACAAATGTACATCTTGTTATTGATCAGACAGTCGCTGCTCCCTCTCTGGGTCACAGTTAAGATGCCCATATGATATCCCTTGATTAGGGGTGAGGTCTAGTATCATTAGTGTAACATTTTGTGTATAGTATTACAAATATTTGTGTATAGTATTACATATATGCAGCATTTAAACACTGAATTTTGAAACATCTGCACTATTCACCCCACATTTCTCCAGATCTATACTAAATGTGCCCAATTCAGAGTAATTCAATACTGATCCAGAGTTTGGGAGTAAGGATAAAATAGGTGCTAGTGTAGACCTGGGCAAAACCAAATACTAACCAGCAGGGGAGGCAAATATAAACTGTAAAAAAAGAATTAAAATTGAAAGGTGTTTCCTAGGTCAACTCTAACTTAATCACAAACATGCAGTTTGTGAGATCTTTGTAAAACAGCAAAGGGTTTTCTCTGCATGCAATAACATTTCAATTAATCGCTCCCCTCACGTTGCAGTATAGATGTGCTTTACACTTGTACCTAAAATCAGGGGCGAACACAGGATTTTGAAAGGGGGGTTTCCAAATGTGTGTGTGTGTATATATGTATATGTGTGTGTGTATATATATATATATATATATATATATATATATATATATATATATATATAGGTATTGTATGTTCCTTCACAATAAGAATATACCCAATATATAGTGTATATTTGTATATAGTGTGTCTTCTCCAGACCCCATTATCATGGGGATGGAAATGGTGCACTATATTTATTGCATATTAAGTACAAATATAGGATAGACTAGTGTCCAGGAATGGGACTATATAATGCATATTGGGGCCGATTCAATCCCGCGCGAAGACGGGAAAAAACGCGAAGTGCGCTTTTTCCCGTCTATTACGGGAGTGAAATCTCGCGGAGTTTTGTTCNCACCTCTATGAGGTGCGAACGAAAAAACGCNAGATTTTCTGCNTTACGCAANCAGCGTAAGGCAGAAAAAATAGTCGCGAAGGGGATTGAATCGGCCCCATTGNGTGTCACTCCTAAATCTTGATAGGCCACACACATTGTAGAATATCATCTTAGACCTCTAATTTGCTTTATACAGTGTGCCAGCTCCTAATATAATAATTAATATAACCAGCATGTACAGCTACATTAAGGGGGGTTTCTGGGCAATCAGAAACCCCCCCTGCGTTTGCCTATGAAAAACAGCTATAAGTGCAACTTTGGATCAGCCCCCATATGTCAAATGTTGTGCAGTTTATGTCATGTCATGGGTGTGATCTTATTGTTTCACACACTCCCATGCATGTTGCAGCTGTTTCATGGTAACACAACACCCAGACCGGTCTGGGAATGTACGAGGATAGAATATTATAACATGGTTTTTACAAAGACTTTGTCTTTGTGACTACTAAACCTGTAATTTAAAACTCCTGTGATGTAGCGATAACAAGTGACAGATGAGGCTCCCAAGGACACACGTTTCACTTTCTTACCTGTATTGAAACCGTTTTTATGCTACAGAGTAATTTGTTAGAGAATGTGTTTTATGTACAATTTAAATTTATTTTCTGCTATGAACAGTATTGTAGATTAAGACATTCTAACTTATTAGCAGATAGTTCATGTTACCTTTTAACCTTTTAGTCCCTGGCAGTTTGCTTGTGCCAGTGTTCTGCAGATGCACATGTGCACTGCCCTCTAGTGACCAGACTAGTCACCTGACGTATTATAGAGAGAAGCATATACTGATAAATAATGTTTCTTGAAATTTCTACTTTGTGTTTAACATAGACAGTAAATGTGATTGTTATGGGCTTTTTACTATGTGGGTATCATTAAATACAAACTATTGTTTACTTAAAGCAATTGGTAAGTAATTCAACCTATGGTTCCTAAGTCAGCAATTTATGTTTGATAATCTTAATAATTATGTTAAATTTCAATGACTATAAAGCTGGCCTTGAGAAAATGTGACACCAAATGATAACTTGTGCCATATTTACTTTACATTTCACTTTGAAAAGTGATGGTCATTATTATGTCGCAACAAATGTAGAAAAGATTCCCTTAGAAAAAAAAACTTAATCCAAATATGGATCCGTTCATTTTAATATAAAACATGTAAACTGTTTTGTAATTAATTAGTTCCATTTGAATTCATTTAAATGTTTATTTTTAGAAATATATTAAAACGAAAGTTAAAGCACAAATAAATTAGAAACATATCCTTTTTATGATGATTGCTTGATGTTTTTAATAAGTTCCATTAAGTTATGTTAAAATATTTTGTGTGTGTGTGTGTGTGTGTGTGTGTTTTTATTGTATTTCTAAAGCAATTTTTTCAGAATATAGTGACATAATATATTAAAAAATATGCAAGGATGCTTAACAGTTTTAAGTTGTTATACTTTTCCCAGATTCTCATTTTAAAACTATTTGATGTCACTGACTCGCCACACTTTACCCATATTCCCATTACCAGTGTTTACTGTATATGTATAAAGCTTTCTTGCCATGCTCAATGAATTTCACACATTATAACATAGTATTGCCACTTTAGTGTGTGTGTATTTGTCATAAAGTATATTACACTTAATTGTGGTTTTGATTATCAGGCTTACAGATGTGGATAAGAAACGATTGTGGGAGATGCGCTATTACTGTCACTCTGAGATAAGCTCCCTTCCATTGGTATTGGCCAGTGCACCTAGCTGGCAATGGGCATGTCTACCAGACATCTACGCCTTATTAGGCCAGTGGACTCAGATGAAACATCAAGATGCCCTAGGTCTGCTTCATGCCACGTATGTACACTTTCCGGAATAATAACTATCACTGCCATATACTCTACTTTGTCAAATGTTTTTTGTACAATTACATTTACTCCAAGATTAATAAACTCACCTTTAGAGAATGTATTAATTATTATTTATTACACCANTAGAAATGTATTTTATACATATATAGTATAAACTAGTATAGTATAAAAATAGGACCAGATACAGACACAGACTAAATCATTGTTTTTAAGCACCCTTCATGCAGAACACTACTGCAATTTAAAGTGTGTGCAATAATTTCAAATCAGTTCAGTAAAGATGCATTGTCTGTCAGGGTAGGTAAAAGCTGTGTGCTAACTGATAAGCACTCTGTCATTCATAGTTCCATAAGGATAAATCTGAACCCAATCTTAAATATTTATTGTTACCCTTAGACCACTATTAAGAAATACAAATTCAATATTATTATATTGCACTGATTAAAATAAAGAACCTTTTGAATTGTTTCATCAGTAAAATATAAATACATTTATCCCCCCCGCCCTCTCTCCCCTCCTCCCCCCTATGTTCTTTTTGTTTACCCCAAAATATGTGAAGTTCTATTGTACGCTTAGTGCTGTTGTACCATTATTCGTTATGCCTTCTGCTGAAAGCACTATCTGTATGGCGACTTTTCAATAAACATTTGGTTTCAAAATATAAATACATTTAATAGTCTTATTCAGTAATTTATTATTGGCCCAATGGTCATTAAATTAGGTGTCCCCTTATGTTCTGAGCGACAGGACACTTAAAGCTACCAGAGGTTTGGGCCATTAGGAGCTTTATTTATCTACTGTAATTCTNGGCCTAAATTCACTAAGCGGGGAGTTTGCAGGGAGATTGAAAAGTGGGGATGTTGCCCATAGCAACCAATCAGATTCGAGCTCAAATTCTCCAGTATGTAAAATGAAACTGAGAGCTTGAATCTGAATGGTTGCTATGGGCAACATCCNCACTTTTTAATTCCCTTGCAATCTCCCTTCTTAGTGAATTTAGGCCCTGGTGATTTACTAAACTTCTACTTCTAGATTGTTTGCAAGATGGCTTGGCCTTAAATTTGATCTGAATTTTTGAAACATATCATAACTAAANACTTTAGCAAATTATACTATATTCCATTAATCACCTATGGCTATTTTGTTTCTAGATTTCCTGATCAAGAAGTAAGACGCACAGCTGTGCAGTGGATAGATTCAATATCTGATGCTGAGCTTCTAGATTACCTACCACAGCTTGTACAGGTAAATGTACTTCCTACCCCAGCAGGTACAGATTGTTAATATCAAACATGTTGCAGAGATTTTACAATTAAGGTATTCCAAATCTCTGACTATAATACGTTTTATTAGGTTTGATATTGTAAATCTGATCAATGAATGTGCCATTATCCTAAAGTTTGAAATGTGTTGCTTAATGTAAGTTTGTTTTAAATATGTATAAAGCTTTATAAATATGTAATTCAAATAATATAAAAGTTTGGGGAAGTAAATTGATAAAAACATGTTCTTATTAGTTGAAAGATGTGCTGCTTAATGTTGTGCAGCTATATGTTGTTTTTTATGTATGGTTTTCGTAGAAGCATTTATTGCTTTTAAAAGGACTTGAATTTTCAATTCAGAGCTGCTACTAACTTTCCAAGATGCATTATAAATTAATCAAGCACCTTATGCAGTATGCCTCATTAAATATTTCCTAACTCTCAGAGATATCCCTGAGACTCATAAAAAAAAGCAGGTCCTGATGATAAGATGGTAGACCACATTACCAGTAGTAGTTGTAATGAGGGGAATCACTTCCTTAAAGGATCATCCATACATTGTATCTGTTCAGAATTATATATCAAATTTCATAGACAGTGTTTATTTCTATTACATGTGTTTTTCTGCTTCGTCTTTCTCTTATCAGGCTTTGAAATATGAATGTTACCTGGATAGTCCACTTGTTAGGTTTCTACTGAAAAGAGCCATCTGTGACCTAAGGATCACGCATTACTTCTTCTGGTGAGTTTAAATATAACCGTAACCAGGAATCAGCTTCAAGCAATAATCTAAGAAGTACTTTCTCATGCAAGTAGTGGTTACAGTCAACATACTTTCATAATGTATAGTGTTAAAAATGTTAAATGTCTCTCAGGCTGCTGAAGGATTGTCTGAAGGACTCTCAGTTCAGTATTCGCTATCAGTACCTGCTTGCTGCTCTGCTTTGCTGTTGTGGGAAAGGTCTGAGAGAGGAATTTGACCGTCAGTGCTGGCTGGTAAACACATTAACTAAACTGGCTCAAAAGGTTCGAGAGGGAACTCCATCATCAAGGGCGGTAAGTGTTGTCAAACTTTCTTATTTTGGACAAATTTGCTATATTTTAATGTTAAGATGATCAGTCATTTAATTATTCAGTCATAGAATGGAATCTAATGCTGGATACACATCAGAAAGATCATCTTTCCAATCAACAGATAAATGACCCTCACAATAGAAATCTGTTACATGTGTACTCAACAAAATGCATGTAAAGTGAGTACACACTGAACTCATTTCTGCTGTGAGGGTCATTTATCTGTTGATTGGAAAGATGATCTTTCTGATGTGTACCCAGCATAAGTCTTGATGTCTTTTTTGTTTGCAAGACATGAAGTTATTGTCTATTACAGGACATTTTGAAGAATGGTTTAGAGGATGTCAAGCAGTTTTTTGTCCTGAATGGATCATGCCGTCTTCCACTGAGCCCCAGCCTCCTTGTGAAAGGAATTGTTCCACAGGTTTGTTTTCATTTCCTCTTTCTAAGCATNGATGGTGTTGCTGAGGCTAAATTGCCTTCTTCAAGTTCTGTAATATCAAATTGCGCATCATCATTTATTTTCTCTTGGTAATGAAACTGGATTTATGTTAAGTTTTATTGTTCTCCTTAACTCTTAACTTTAATTGATATAATAATATAAGAATGCTAAGAATATTATATTAGTAGATAACAGTAGTAGATCAGTATGTGCCTGAGTCAATAAAGACATACCACCAACTTGGTGTAGATAAATAAGAATATTATAAATATATATAAANGCTTTCTCTAAGTATTTACTGATTAGCAGCATAATTTTCCTTTAACCGCTTAAGCTAGCTTCTCTGTTTGTTTTCTTAAGGAGTGTGTTACACAGATTATAGTTGCACACTTTTACTATTGACAGACCAAACAACCCTAGCATTAAAATATGGGTGTATTATGTATATATAACATTGGCAGCTCCTAAGTAATCAACACTGACTAACCCTGTTAGGATTTCGTTCTACAGCTCACACCTTAAAGATTCTGGCTTTAAATGTTGACATGTATGTTAATGTAATGTGGACACATCTGTGTGTGGAACACAGAATCTAGTAGCAGACAGACAGAGTCTGTTTAATCATATATTTTTTAAAAATAATATAATAAAAAAAAGATTGTATGTAAAAAAACAAGTGGTACTAACCTAAATGGGCTGTGTATTTGTCTCCCCAGGGCTGCTCACATTTCAACTCAAATGCTGTGCCTCTAAAGCTTACTTTCCAGAATGTGGATCCATTGGGAGAAAATATCCCCATCATTTTTAAGGTATTGTCCTCCCACCATATGATGGAAATAATAACTGTCTCTGGCTAAAACATAAGCTAAGCGAGCTTTGTTGATCCATTAGGTGACACCTTAAACTTGAATGTAAGATCATAAGTCTTGCCTGATAACTTTGAAATGGAGTTGTGCACATGGGAAGGCTCACCAGAGGAATGCTTTGTTTAAGGCCCATCACATAGTAAAAGGGTGTGAGGGTGTGTACATGGCATGCCGTCAGAGATGGTCATTTTTTTTTATTCTTATACAGTGGTATTATTTCTTTTTTTGTTGGTTTGGTTAGTATACACCTATAGTTTCTACTTTTGTGTTTTGTTGTCCAGGTGTTTTTATATTTATGTTCTTGACCTGAGTTGGTAGAAGTAGAATTTTTCAAACATGTTTGGGGACAAATAGAAGATATTCTAAATTACAAGGGAAACAGTAAAATATTTGGGAGACTGCATGGGTAAAGTAGCTTATATNTGCCATAATATGTTTCTCTTTTGTTTCTGGTGATGAATTGATCTTGGTTAACAAGTTTTCTTTCTTTTCCAGTGTGGAGATGATCTCAGGCAGGACATGCTGACCCTGCAAATGATCCGGATCATGAATAAAATCTGGGTTCAGGAGGGTCTAGATATGCGTATGGTGATTTTCCGNTGCTTTTCCACTGGCCGGGGACGAGGTACCTATAATACTACACCTATTTAACAGTCTGAAATTAAAGTGAAGTATATTAACCTGCTCAACTGGTGGCACAGTTTTCAACGGAGTCCGCAAAATATTTTAACAAACATAGCAGGTTTACTNGTACATAGAGCCATCAGAGAGTTCAGTCCAAATTATAACATCAACATTTAATACAAGTCTGAGCTGCTTATACATAAGAGGAAGGGGGGTTGGGTCACTTTTTATGGACCTTCCGATTGTCAATTATTGGGTTCCGCAGTAAGAGCTCATCAGTCACTTCTAATTCTTATAGCAGCTTTACCTGGAATTTTCCAGTGACTTGTTATTTATATGTAAATGGTAATTAGCTGGATGTTCAGTTTTAGTTTTAGAAATCTTCTTATTTATTTATGGCATTTCAAAATAACAGCACAGAGTTAAAATTACTACAGAATGTAAAAGTATTACANCTTCTGAGTATACAAATATGCAATCCCCTTATTATCAGCAGCAGTACATATAATAAATTATTCAAACCATGCTCCAGATGCTTTTAATGGAAATGTACAATGAAATGTGAAATCCTGATTGATGGTTTTGATTGAATTCCATCCAGGTATGGTTGAGATGATTCCATCTGCGGAGACACTGAGGAAGATCCAGGTTGAGCATGGTGTGACTGGCTCTTTCAAAGATCGACCATTAGCTGACTGGTTACAAAAGCATAATCCAGCTGAGGATGAGTATGANAAGGTGATGTGACATGTCCTGTCCTGGGACATACTAAACCCGCATAAACATAAAGTATCCCTCAACCATAATAATTGGTATAAATGTCTCTAAGCACAGACTCAACAGTAGAAAAAGATTATTAATAATAATTATAACACGAAATGGGAACTATACAGAGATTAAGGTAAATAAGGTTTAGGTCAATAGAGTGAGNCAGTTGTCCTAGTTCAGCAGTTTTGATGTTCTATAAGTTCTAAAGTTATAATAGTTTNGAAGCCTGTTGAAGCATTTTACTATTAAATAAAAATGTAAAATTTTGAGTCTGATATTATAGATGATACAAGTAAGAGGTTGAGTAAAATATTCTTAGACACAGAAAAATGTATAGGTATTCATTAGTATAAAACCTTACTCATATTCACATTATTAATGTGAATAAAAGTTTCTTGTAAAAATGGAGTGACTATTTTCAAATTTAAATGACTTTCAAAACTTCATCACATACCATATATCACTGAGGTTTCTGTCAAATAAAATTGTCAAATAAAATAAATGATTATGAAAAAATAAACTTTCTTTGTAGTGCTAGCTTGCTACTAATGCTGCCTTTACATGACAATTAAAATAGTAGTACTTGTACATTCTGCAATAATAATCAATAGGCTTACTGAAGTACAATTAGATGGTTTTATATATATATATATATATATATATATATATTGTTAACTGTATTATTTTTCACAGGCCGTTGAAAATTTCATCTACTCATGTGCGGGATGCTGTGTAGCCACCTATGTTCTTGGAATCTGCGATAGACACAATGACAACATTAT
>JABWIB010000176.1:33280-43431 GCA_016617825.1 Platyplectrum ornatum | reverse complement strand
CCTGGGCCTAAATTCACTAAGCGGAGAGTTTGATGGAGAATTTGAAAGGTGGTGAAGTTGCCCATAGCAACCAATCAGATTCAAGCTCTCAGTTTCATTTTGCATACTGGAGAATGTGAGCTCGAATCTGATTGGTTGCTATGGGCAACTTCACCACCTTTCAAATTCTCCAGCAAACTCTCTGCTTAGTGAATTTAGGCCCTAGTGTTTATGTGAAAAACTATCTCACCCAATATTGGACCATTGCTTTCACGAAGGACTGATTTTGTGAGTGTACATAACAAATTGGTTTTAGATGTGACACTTCAGTTTATAGATCTCGGGGTATCCTCTATGACTCCAATGTAGCACGTTCCAAGTGTCCTTTTTATTCCAAGTGTCAACCGTTCCAAAAACGTGATCTCCGATAGATACATACAGATATATGCAAATAAGCCAACAAGAATATATGTTTATTTATATGTGCTCACATTAAAGCAGCGTCAAATCAGCTCCTTTCCTCACGATACTGGAATCTTCTTTACGTCCACAAGGTATACCTACCTCCCTCCAACAGTGTATAACTATTCAGATGGAGTTATGGGTTCCCTCTTTTATTTTATTTAGAAGTTTTAAATAAAAAAAAAATCTTAATACAAAGGCGCGCTCAACAAGCGAATAAAATCAGAACACAGCAGATGTACAATACCAAACACTATGGCCCCCATGTCTGGACAAGAAGCAGTGATCATATCTTAAAGTGATATATCCTATATAAAGTGCTTTGCCATCTTAAAGTGATACCAACCTGTATAAGGTGCTTTTCTATTTTAGACTGACACTTTTAAAAGTGACTGTGCTTAGGAGTCTATAATGACTTTACTTTTTTTTTTTAAATCAATATTCTTTTAATATTTTTATTTTTTTTTATTCCAGGAAGGGGGGCTGGTGGTGGCTCCAAGAAAATGCAAGGTGCAGCATCCCTGGGGACACAGGGACCCTGTCCCTGTTGCTTCCTTCTCAGGCGATGGGCTGCCTCTGACAAATCCTCCCAGATTCCAGCCAATAACCAGCCGTGGCGGACGTTTTATTTCTTATTTTCCCTCTCTCTCTCGGACCAGGAGCACCTGAAAGAGATGCAAAAGACGGGGTAGGATATTCCTCTTAATTGCAGGATTTATGTTATAGCCTGAGAGAGTGCCATAGGTGTCCAGATCCTGCAACAGAGCCGGGATGGAAATTAGCAGGTCCGTAATAGACAGGAGGACATCATCTGCATACAGGGCAATCTTGTGGTCCCGAGCATCATCCAAAACCCTGTTAATCAATGCATTAGTGCAAATTCGGATTGCTGGAGGTTCACTTACTAATGCAAAGATCAGCGGGGAAAGTGGGCACCCCTGACGAGTGCCATTATTGATAGTAAAAGGAGCGGACAGGCATCCATTGATGATGGCTGGGAGACTGGAAAATTCCAGGCTGTTCTCCAGTATCACAGGGGAGTCTGCAATCTCCTGAGACCTGGGCTGATGAAGTGATTTCATGTAAATCACTACTTCATCCCCGATTGTTACTCTAATGGGCTGGGCTTGATGATGTCAAGCTCCACCCGTTCATATGTCATAAAATAGAGGTTCCAAATTCTCCTGGGATTTCAGACTGTTCTCCAGTATCACGGGAGAGTCTGCAAATCTGAGTCCTGGGCTGAGACAGTGTTTTCATGTAAATCACTGCCTCATCCCTGATCATTACTATGATGGGCTGGGCTTAACGATGTTAAGTGACGACCATCCTTATGTCATACACCAGAGGTTTCAAATCTCTCAGAATGTCTGGGAGAATCCTGAATTTCAGGCTGTTCTCCAGTATGACGGGAGTGTCTGCAAATCTTCTGCACTATATCCATTCGGTCAGTGTTATGTGTGTGGGGGAGTTATAAGGTGGATTTCTTACCTGTACTGTAGAAATGCCTCTTCCCCAGTGGTCCAGGAATCTCTTCATGAAAAGGTGGTAACCCTAGGAATGTATGTGACACAATGCACACACCCATGTAAAACTTCAAACCACTCCTACAAGTTTCACTTTTACTAACCAATTACTGTTAATATTTAATCTTTGATAAGTCTGTACTGTAACTTGTTAAACATGTCTTCTGAACTTTGGAAGCCAGGCTTGCCATGCGCAGACACTTTTTGGCTGATGCAACATTAACACACATGAATGTAAGGGAGAATTACCTTAAGTACCTTAATAGATTAAATTACTTTTACAGAATACAGTGTACAATATGCAAACTAACAGACACTCTGCATATTAAAATGGGATGAACTATATACTCAGTAGAATATATATTGGTGCTCTGAGAGCAATGTATAAATGTTTTTTTTCTTATATTGTGGGCNNATTCAATCCTGCGCAAAGATGGAAAAAACGCAAAGTGTACTTTTTCCTGTATATTACCTACTGAGAATTAACCCCTTTTTATATGTGGCTATACAGGAGACCACCCCGTATACATACAGGAGACTACTCCGTATACATACAGGAGAGTACTCCGTATACATACAGTAGTCAATAGTGAATAAATTCTGAATCTGGTCCTTTGTGTGCATACTATGTTGCATTTTTGCTGGCTAGTCATACTGGTGTCTTGAATATTAGACATTTTGTAGACACTGACTGGTATAAGCAGTTGGATTCACACTAGCATGTCTCAATTATTTCTGACAGACAATGACAGACACAACACTTCTTAAATCTCTATCTCATTCCAGGAAAATGCTTATGACAAGAGTTTTTTTTATGTGTTTCATAGAGCTTACATTTTGAATGCAGTGAAACTGTAAAGTGGGGATGTTGCCAATAGCAACCAATAAGATACTCAGTTTCATTTTACATACTGGAAAATGTGAGTTCGAATCTGATTGATTACTATGGGCAACATCCCCACTTTTCGATCTCCTGCAATTTCCCTGTTTAGTAAATTTAGGCCCATGTATTTATATGACAGGCAGGCTTATTATGTCTCATTATGTCTCATGTATGGGTTCTGGTCCGGCAGTCAGGATGACGGGTATGTCTCATGTATGGGTTCTGGTTGGGCAGTCAGGATGACGGGTATGTCTCATGTATGGGTTCTGGTTGAGCAGATACTTCTTTCTTATGTGGCAGCCGGTAGAGCAGTGCGCATGCGTGCCTGTGGTCCCAGGCGTCAGAGCAGCGCGTCACTGTCCT
The DNA here is from genome assembly GCA_016617825.1 of Platyplectrum ornatum. Taxonomy (NCBI): domain Eukaryota; kingdom Metazoa; phylum Chordata; class Amphibia; order Anura; family Limnodynastidae; genus Platyplectrum; species Platyplectrum ornatum. The sequence goes on along the minus strand of JABWIB010000176.1, from coordinate 40,218 downwards.
TGACGTTACGTGACTAGCGCCGCCTTTCCTCCCTCTCGTCTTCGGGCTCTTCCAGCTGTCAGGCAGACGCCGGTGCCGGAGCCGCCTAATCACCCGGAGAGACTCATGGCGGCGGATTGGCATTTCACCACACCCCGGGTCTGTACTACAGCTGCCCGATGATCGCTGACGTGGATTCCCCGTCCTCTCCGGGGCTCCGGGCCCTGCTAGGCCGCCTCCTACACGGCCTGCTCCCGTACCGTCTGTTCCAGCTGGTGGGCGCCGCCTGGTCTTACCTCATGCGGCTCTGGGCTCCCTCCTTCCCTGCCCTTCTACCGTCCGGGTGGGTAGTACACAGGTCCGTGGGGCCCAGTGAATTGCCCGAGGTGCTGGAAGCGCTCGGCCTGGGCCCTGGACCGTGGGATGAGTTGGAGGGATGTCTGAAGGAGTTCAGCGGTCCCGCTATGGAGGCGGACCTGGAGATGTTCCACTCATTGCAGGGTTCCTGGGACTGCACTCTGGAGGAGCTGAATGCCTGGCAGAAGGCGATGGTCCATAGCAATATGCAGACTCTATGGGAGCCGGGGCTGGATTCCTGGGAAGATCCTATCCAGGAGGAGGAGGGGGAGACGTGCCATAGGAATGCCTGCAGCGATCAGCTCTATTATGGTGCTAGTGAGAGCAAGCCATGTGAAGGGGAGCTCCAGAAGGACTTCCAGTCTTGTCTTGGCATGGTGTCCTACCTCCTCCATACACGTCCTGGTGGAGTATTTACACTGGTAAATCATGGAAAGGACCACAGCAAGCAATCCGAGGAAGTCTCCTGCCAGAGCGAGTGTGAAATAGAACATATTCGCAGCAAGAGGCTCTGGTTCCTGCAGCAGAACCGGGCCCCTAATGCTCTCGCCCCAGAAGAAGAAGCTGAGCCTACACTAGAACTTTCCCAGTCAGTCTCTGACACAAACCAGTCTGTATTACCTACCCAATCTAGCCATAACTCTCATGTGTCCCTAGCTGAAACGCCGGACACTGAGGAGGATCATGAAATACTTCACCAAAGTCATCTATTGTCTGATTGTAATGTAACCCAGAGGGAAGTTCTGGAGGTTCCAGGCAGTGATCAGGAGCTCAGTCCATGTGACCAGCTGTCAGCTCTGCTGCACCGTTCAGGCTATTCAGACAGTAACCAGAATAAATATTTACCCAGCCCTGATCAGGACCAGGGATACCACAGCCTGGAGGATTGGCAATGTCTCAATATTGCCCATCACCTTAAAAAAGGGGGGATTGGAGATTCTGAACCGCGTGAGCAAGACCCTTGTGATGTTCAGTGTAATATGCCGAAAGAACTGTCCTTGGTCACAGGTTTAATAGATGGCCAGGACAGTGATGACGTGAGTTTGGAATTAGCAGATGACTTGCCTGTCCCGTCGGTTCCAGTTTGCACAAATAAACACATTGGCTTTATTTTGGGGACAATAGACAGCAGCGATGACGAGGATGACCCGAGCTCCTCATCTGAAGAAGATGATTGGGATGAGGATGATGGGTTTGACAGTGAGGGGTCCGTATCGGCCGCAGAGAGTGACACCCCTGCCCTGGAGGAAGCTGTATGGCGCTCTTTTACTACTCCCGATCCTTACAACCCTAACAACTTCACTGCCAGCTTACAAACTGGCATTGTGGCTGAGGAACACGGCCTTCCCGCGGAGGAGCAGGAACACGTCCTGTCAGATGAGGAGTCTTGGTGTGACAGCGATGCAATGTCAGACAGTGACAGCGAGGAGGACTGTAGTGCTGATGAGGAGGAGAACCTAAAGCTCTGGAATGCTTTCTTAAAGTCTGATGACCCCTATAACCCCTTATACTTCACAGCCTCCGTGCAAACCTCTAAGAATAAAAAACAAACCGGCGAGATTGGCAGCAGATATTCAAAGCGCACAACCCCCTCAAACTGCGAACTGACTGTAACGTCTTGTCGCTCTGCCGATCAGCACATCTCACTTCTAAAAGAGACTTCTAAAGTGTCCATTAAGGAACGTGCCAATCATGGGTGTAAAAAGGTAATGTATATGCTGTGTGATAGCTAACCATCTGCTCCTTATACATGTGTATAGCCTTCACTGTGCTTTGCGGTGATTAACTATTGATTGTCTGCCATGTTTGACCATTTCTGAATATCTTAAGTAATTGGCTGCAGAACGTGTGGCTTAGGGTTATTGATGGGCATCTGGATCAGTAGGTAGAACGTGTGTTGCTTTCTGTCAATATTGATGTATCATCAGTAGTTGTATTTACTAAGAGGACAATGGTTACTCAATGTTTCACTATGTTCCACATTCGGGTTTGCTTAGTAATGTAAAATATCTTGTTTTCATAGTGACTTAGTTCCTTGTCATATTCTGATTACTAGACTTGGTGATTGACGTTTAGGCTGTTATTCATTGAATGTATCGTTTATGGCGTTCCTTGCCTTTTACACGCTACTAGGCCTTAAATGTTTTCTTGATATTTAATGACTTCAATGAGCAGACTGAAGGTTGTAGTTACATAATAGCTCCTGCATGTAATGTGCTGGGTGTTCTCTGCCATATTGTAACACTGCATGTGCAGGTACTATGCCCCTGATGGCTAACCTGTGACACTCCAGATGCTGTCAAACTACAAGTCCCATCATGCTTTGCCAGGAGTCTAGAATGNTGAGTCTTTNGCANGNGCTGGCAAAGCATGATGGGACTTGTAGTTCGACAGCATCTGGAGTGTCACAGGTTAGCCATCAGGGCACTAAGCTGATAAGATCTGTCCTTTACCAAGTGTGTTCATGGATGTCAGGCTTGCTCATGTTGTTGTTACATTGGTTTTCTCTAGTATACACACAAGTAAATATATTGTTATAGTAACTCATTTGTGTTCTGCTAGGGCATAGTCACACTGACAGTAAATAGTTCTTAGTAATAGTGTTCAGAATGAAGACTGCTATGGTTGTTCTTTATTAGGTATGTAGTAGCACAGCCCTGGGGTGTACACTAGAGCCATAGAAATGCTTAGCGTTTTCAGCCACTTCCTGATGTGTCACTAGACTGCAGGTGCCTGACCCCTCCGTGTGACATGATGAAGAATGGCTGGACTACCTGCTATCCAGATTACATTCTTACAGCTATATAAGGTTTAGCTATTGTAAGCCGTTAGAAAGTTTTGTTGTGTGGTTTTTTTTTTATATTTTTTATGGTCCTCGCTGGACAGAGATGGATGTTTGTCGGTTTGGGAACAGTGATCACCAGGGGTTTGGGCTTTTCCTCACTTTGTAGGTTTCCTTGTTTAATATTCAGGTGCCATGTATTTATTATTGTAATATAAGAAGTCATAGCACAGCATCGCTAATAATGGCTTCCCAAGAGATAAGACAGACTGATGCAAAGAACTGAAATGTAAAACTCGCGTCGGGATCTGGCTGATGTAATTGTAAGACAGACCTGGTTCTCCACAGGGAGTCGTCGCACAACATAATAAGCATACGTGCTAATAATGGAAAGAAAAAGTCACAAATTAACGTTAATGTGGAATACTACATCAAAACAAAATCTAGTGGTGGGCGATATATCATTTTATGTAAAGGACTATTCTGTTTCCACTTATAGCCCTATAGTGTTATGGCTTATCATAGTATGTTCTAGACCAGTGGTTCACATCCTTTTTCTGGTGTGTAACCGACCAACCGTATTCTGTCCCCATTAGCTTCTCCTTAATTCTTTTTGCCATTCTCATTCCTCCCTATACTCTCCTGTTAGCAGACTGCCAATATATATCCACTTCAAATAAATATTTATTTCCATCTTTTTGTAATGACTCTTACATGTACATTTTGTTCCCTTCATTCATTGGGCCTGGTGGGAGATGGCAGTCAGTGGGACAGTCCTTTGTAATGTAAGCCAATACAAGCCTGCGATTGCCATTTGCTATTGATATATTGCAGCCTATAAGTTAGCGTGACTCTGCACTTGTACACAGTGGCTGCTTTCCTCCAGATAACTCAGTGTTGCTGAGTCACATCTCTAAATAGTTTTTTTTAAACCTATACGATGAGTCATGAGAAAAACGTTCTTTCCAAATATCTTCAGTACACTTATTTTATTTTGGAGATCTTTGTACTATATATGAGCCATTTAGTCTCATGAACCTATACTGTAAAACAGGGAGNTGAAGAGAGGTCATCGTGGGTAAAAATATTACACACTTAAAATAGTTTGCTGGAAAGTTCAGTAATTGAGGGAGTGTTGGTTATTTACTAATCATGAAATGTTTCTTGACATATAAGTGTATGGTTTCTCATCACTCTGCTCTTGTGTTGTAGGTGACCTTCCATGACAAAGTTACTGTACACTATGTGTGCAGTGAAGAAGAACGCAAAGGTCACTGGGAGGAGTTTGCCCGGGACCGCTGCAGATTCCAGCGGCGTATTCGCGAAATCGAATCTATGATTGGACATTGCTTCCACCATGAGCACAGGCAAAGGATGTGGAACATAATGCACGAGAAATGCAGCAGCCAGCCAATATTCTTTTTTTAAGATGCAGAAACTTTTCACAATTGCAAAATTCTATAATATATTTTTTATTCTGCAAGAAGAGATACATTGGACCTAGAAAACAAAATCTTCTGACTACCCATACCTAATAAGCAACGATGGTCTTGACCTTCTATTACGCTTTTACCCCACTTTCACCTGCTGACAAGACCTCATTTTACATATAGAGGGTGCAGTCTGTGCTGACATCCTCCTGTCCATGAGCAAAATGTGATTGACATTGGGACTAATTATAAATTATTACAAAGTGGGACTAATTATTACCATAAGAAGTAAAACTGTCTTGCTGCTTCTGTTTTCTTTTGGGGGGTTCTTTTAATTTTGTTTGTCCTGTCCTATTTCTAAATGAATTGCAAAGAATTTCTATATTTCTGAATGAATAGCAATGGATTTTTATTGACTGTATAGCTTGCACTTTATTTGGGGCCATCATGCTGATTACAACTGCAAAAAAACCCTTCAATAAATAAGTCAGAAGGTGCCATGTGTAGTTTGTAAAGGTTAAATATATTTCTGAGTTTCTGGTTCAGTATTTTCCCACATTTTGTGAGTTGGAAGGGATTGCTTTAGGCAGCTCACATGTTCTAAATCTACTTCCTGCTATCTGCAGGGTAATTCAAAAGTTCTGCACAAAGAGGAAAAGCTTGTTTTATTTGTTTGCAATGCAAATATCAGTGTATGTGCGGTAACTAAGAGTGACAGCATACCCTACAAACACAGCGATTGTTCCTGTGTCTGTGCTTAATTCTGAAGAAAAACACAGAATAGCTGCATGATACCATTTAATATTTATCTGCCTGTATGAGCAGTGTATGTCTCTTTTTACTCTGTACACTCTAACAGGGCATATCTAAAGTGTGTGTATGTATGACCCATAGGCAGCAAACTGTTATGTACTGTGTGCTACAGTGGCTGCTATGTGGGATCAGACCACATTGCTATTTTTGCTCCCCCATCTTGGACCACTTTGAGTAAATACTGTAAGTATTGCATACTAGTAACACCATGCACAACCTGCTTTTCTGGATTTGCTCTCACCCAGTTGTCTAAAGCTGCCCATACACTATAAAATAAATTGTTCCAATCTAAGCATTTTTAAAGAGTGGGTAAAACCATGTTGAATTGCAGGGGGGGTAAAATGAATGTCAGTGTTTTCATGCAGGGAGATTACTTTATTGTTGCATGTTGCAAGCAGATACTGACCAGCGTTACTGTTACACTGTTATTACACTTGTGCTGGAAACATCATCTTTCACCTGTAATACTGATTGCAATTAATTCAGTTTTCCTCCCCTCTAATTCAACATGGTTTTACCCACTCTTGAAAAACGCTTAGATTGGAACAATTTATCTTATAGTGTATGTCCAGCTTAACATTTTTAGAATTTTTCCCTTCCAACACTGTGCACTTGCAAAGAGATGGTTTTGGCCGATGAGTACATGTACATACGTATTTTTTTGTGTGTGCATCTTCTGTAGTAACAATCTCATTTTAATTGTGATTTCAATCTCACATGGTTAAGTATTTAGTGCACGGTTAGAGCAGGGTACACTCCAGAACGATTATCTTATAAATTGATAGTTTCAGCCAACACCTGTTTAGTGTGTTCTCTCCTAAGATGCTGCAGGATCCTTTGTGATCATTTGATCCTTTGTGTTTTGATAAACAGTGTCCTAGTGTGTGTATGGGGATGTGACTGCAGCATATCACTACAGCAAGGCTTTTTGGGATAGTTTGTACAGGGGCATTGTGGATGTTAGCAGGGATCTTTCACACCAGCCGATCAGTGTGGAAGGTTGAAAACCAATACAGATTGTGAGTTTGATTTTTAACCATTTCCATAACCATTTTCTCCACTTGTTACCTGGAATTTGCTGACCAAGAATTGATGGGAAAAAACACCATTAAACATTGAAATATTTAAATAACACTGTATTATTTTTTTTTCTAAAGACTAGGTTAGTTTAAGGTATATCTGCGTTCTCAATGCCTATTTCTGCTTATTGTCAAATTCAAAAATTTCCTTTACTTTAGCGGATATGAGTTATTCATGTGGGACCAAATCTAGATTTAACATACATCAACTATCAACTCTAAATCAGTTTTTATAGTTGATACTAGTCTCCCCTGCAGTACAATGTTTGCTTTTCCCTAGACCTACATTTGCACTGCTTTTGCCCTTCCAAACTCTGGATCAGCTCCTATATGTGCTTTTTGGGTACAGACATTTTATTTTTGATATTTCACAAATTGTAAAGCTGGGTATACACTATAAGATAAATTGTTCCAATCGAAAGATTTTTCAAGATTGGGCAAAACCATGGTGAATTGCAGGGGAGGTAAAATGAATGTCAGTGTTTGCATGCAGGGAGA